>SNQJ01S0076864.1:26115-37692 GCA_010110895.2 Picea sitchensis | reverse complement strand
GCAACCCGTTTCGGTAGATTCTCCTTTCCAGCAATGGGGCCTTGATATAATAGGTCCAATTAACCCTCCATCCTCGCAACAACACAAGTATATTGTGACAGCCACATATTACTTTACTCAATGGTCTGAAGTTGTTGCGTTAAGAACTGTCAACACCAGTCAGGTAATCGCTTTTCTAAACTCGAATATTATCACTCGTTTTGGTATCCCTGACTGTCTAGTCTTTGACAATGCTTCATACTTTTCTTCTCTTGAGATGAGCGAGTTTTCTTTGGAAAAAGGAATAAAGCTGAAGTATTTTGCGAGTTACTACCCCCAGGGCAATGGATTAGCAGAATCAACAAACAAGAACTTGATTAAAATTATCAAGAGAACCGTGATTGAAAATCATAAAAATTGGCACAATGCGTTGCTGAACGCGGTGTGGGCTGATAGGGTAACGCCAAAAGCTACCATAGGCAACTCCCCCTTTTTTCTCATTTATGGAAGAGAAGCAATTCTGCCACCTCACATTCTTCTTCCTTCGCTTCAGTTGTCACAAAAAGTCCAAGAAGAAGATTGTCCCCCTTTAGAAAGCCGAATTAACGCTTTGATGAAGCTAGAAGAAGTAAGAGCCCAAGATAAACGTAAGTTAGATCAACATCAACAATTGGTTAAAAGCTGGTTCGATTCTAATTCTTCTTCCGATAGGAATTTTGAAGTAGGCGATCTCGTCTTGAAGTGGGACAAACCGCAGGAGGGAAAGGGAGAACACACAAAATTTCAAAACTTATGGCTTGGACTGTTTTTAATTGCTGAAAAGTTGGGTCCTAGTTCCTTTCGATTGCAGAATCTTGAAGGGCAGCTTGACACCTACCCGGTGAATGGCCAAGCCCTGAAGAGATTCTTTGCGTGATAATTACCCTTGTATATTATGTAAATATTTCATTTTTGTTTGTGTTTCCGTTTGCTTTCTGTTTTGATTTTGATTTGAATTTATCAGCTTGTGTTTTTTGAAAAATACACAAACTTGTACACTGAGCTATTCAGAAAAAGATGATAGAAAATTCCTTCACTGAAATAACTTCTGAAAATTTGTACAAACATCAATGGTATATTTCTTAAACTTATATCTGTGTTGGAAAAATCTGTTGTTTATAAGAAGTTGACTGATCTCGATCTCTAAGCAAAGTTTGTCATGATCATCTATTATCTTTTTACGCTGTCCCTTTTCCGTAAAGGAATGACTCAGAAGATGTCTCCCTGTCTTAGGAAGTTGTTTTTGTAAATAAAACATCTCTGGATCTAAATAAAGGACAGGTCTAAAAAAATATGTTAAAATATCAAGGTTTTCAGCGTCACCCTGCTCAAATATATATCTATAAAAAAACAAAATAAAATAAATTATGAGTAAGATCTGTGGGAAGTGCTTGTAAACCCACCGGGATACTGAACAGGTCTACTGGCAACGGGTAAATGCATGCATGGTGCCAAGACAACTTCGTCGAGGTACTGAACAGGCCTGATGGTAGCGAAGCAATGTCGTGTATATGAAAATTTGCAAAAAAGAAACCTCTTTAATGTCCTTTATTTTGATCCAAAACTTCTTGGCAGGATACAGATGTCAGAGTGGGTTAAATGGCAACCCTGTTGAGGCTATGGATGCCTGCTGGCAGCAGTGGCCATGCCAACAGTATCGAAGATTTTATCTTTAATATCGTGACTTGCTGGTCTTAAGTTTGTTATCAGTTTTCATCTTTTGAAACACTGCTGGAAAAGATGGTTAATGATGATGTTTGTACGATTTTTTGGTTGTTAATTTTGAATTGGAATTAAATTTGCTGTCCTAATCTGAATTTGTTTATTTTGACAGAGATAACTGCTTGTACCAGTGTGTCGCCATTGTTGGCAGCCAATTCATTTTTTTTTATTATCTTATAAGCTGCCTACACCTATGTTTTGCAAACATCATTTTTTTCGTCGCAATTTTCAATAAATGACATTTTCATTTTTGCGACATTTGCACATTTGCCTTCGTTAAGTTTTCACGACTGTAAGCGTGAAAACTTCTCCTTTCAAAGTCGTATTTCGATCATTATCTGAACTGTCAATATCTCTCTTGTCATTATGCCTATTGCGCTTACCTTTTATTGATCATTATACAACTGGCAAGATCCTCTAATCGGTTCTCATACTTCGATTGATTGTATAACTTGGTTTTATTGAGTTTGTAAGGCATTTAACATTTGGATTTGCACTTTATACGACTTGCCTAATCATTGATTCTATGAAAATTCATAGGGGCTATGATTAATTTTTTTATATATATGTCTTTTGATATAATCCTTATGTTAATATTTTCATAACTTTTGGCTTGTCGACTATATGAATACCGTTTGGCACCTTGGTTAAACTTTTGATTATATGAGCTGATACATTGGCGCATAGTTGATTTTGGTTTTGATTTATAAGTTGGGTGTTTGAACACTATGGCATAACGTTTGCGCGCATTGGTATACACATTTGATTTCATTAGTTGGGTGCATGACTCGATGGTTGAAATACTATTATGGATTGAACAACTATGTAAATCGACGGTTGTACTTGGGTAATGAAGATTTTGCATGGCAGACTCCACCACCTTCGCATGCTTGCATTTATGCTTATCCCTTATTCTCATTCACTTCTGTTAGCTTGGGTAGCTCTGCTCCTATGTGTGTTGGTGATATAAACCCTCGGCTTACCATGTGCTCGGCTCCATGGCACCAGTCGTGCGGGTCGAGCCAAACGGAAATCAAGCCTTGTTAATGTTTGACAATGCCCGCCAAGATTTGGAGGACAATGGATGGCTTACCTTCGTGAAACGATTTGAGGGTTTTAATCTCTGTGTAGCACGACAGTTTTCCATGACCTTTGGTGGCTGTAGATCCAAGGTGGGCGACGTACAATTGGAAATTGATGAGAAATTTATCAGTCTTGCCACAGGGTTGCCTGCCACAGGACAACATTGGTTTAAGAATTGTAAGGTTGAGGAGGTCCCATGGACACTGTTGTTCCTCTCGCGCAAAGTCACCTGTTGTGACAGAGGTATGCCCATATCTACGCTCAAACCTTGATGGCATGACTTATTAATGCTAGTCAAGTAGTTCGTGACCTGTGAAGGTCGATACGGACTTGTGTTCCTCTACCACATGCGTTTGCTGATGATTTTTATAGGGTATCCTTTAAACATGCCTTTCTACTTTCATTGTAGCCTGTATAAAATGTCGAAAAATTTTAAGAGGCAGAAGGATGACAACAGCCTGTTCCACCATGGGCTTATCAAACTTGTCATTGTTTATCATTTGAGTTTGCACGGGGATAGTTGGAGTGCTTTCGTTGCTTGGAATGGTTTCGAGGATCCGAACCCTGTACATGTTGACAAACCTGTGGTAATTGAAACCAAGGCTGAACCGCCTGTACCCTTACATCTCCTACTGCCTAAACCCTCGACCGACCCTCCTATTGATTTACCCGACACTGTAACTATGAGTGCAGAGGCTATTAAAAATCCTATGAGAAAAAATCCCAAGGCAAACCCTACTGCTAACGCTAAGGGTAAAAGGAATGCCTGACTCATTTCGAGAATGGCTAGAAACAAACCGAAACCCTATGCCGAGTCCAACCCTATCATCCTAAGTGAGGATTCTGATTCTAATGTTGAACATTTCTTAGCCAGCGAGTACCCCTACTCGCAGGGTTTATGTCCCGAACCCCCTTATGATTTCATATCGAACCTTCCCCCCTGCCTAAAGAACGACCTTGACTACCCGGGTATTAAATTGCCTCGTGAAACCCTCGGTCATTTGGCCAAACCCTCGCCTTCTCTTTCTAAACCCACACAGTCACCCTGTGACCAATGCGATTCATGGTTAAAACGATACTACATTGATGTTCCCATACTCCAATCGAAGATTTAATCACTGGAAGATCAAATTGCAGTGCTAACCAGTCGAAAAGCCAAGCTCCAAGCAACAGATAAAAAGAAAAAGACAACCGACTCCATCCTTTTCAAAAACGTAGAATCAACCACAACCGTTGTAAATTCCAAATTGGCATAATCAAGCAGCCTCGTCGCTATACAGGTATGGTTTTGACATCGTTTTTGTTTTGTAAATAATCTAGGTTGATATAATGATTTGAATTCAGTTTTTAAATAGCTCAGTCACTCATCCAAATTCCTCTGTCATTCGGTGATCATCCTGTATATGGTTTCGTTTTGATAAAAATAGAAGGAATTTCGATTTGATATATGATTTTCTCATAGATTTTTATTAGATTTGAATGGTTATTCGTTTGGATTTCATTTTCTAAGTTTGTCTGAGTGAAGTAACGAAAGTAATGGTGTGTTTTCAATACAATTCATTTTGTATCTACTCCGCACGGCAAGTTTTTATGCTCAATTTAGAATACGATTTTGGTTGGATTCGATCTCGTTATCATTTGTATGCTGTGATTGGTAAATTTTTTCGAGAGGATACTTGTTACGATATGTTGTCTTATATGATTTTCCAAATCATGAGTACCACTCTGTTCAATTCATTTTGGTTAGAAATACTCTGTTTTTATAAAAACAATGATCTCATTTAACCTGTGCAAATACGGTCGAATTATGGAACAATGATTATTGTTAAACCCAACCGATTGATTCGCTTGATCGGATCGTAGTTGGTTCGATCATTTTTAGAAATTGGATTCCGATTATGATTACTGCTCTGTCTGGTTTTAAAATTGTAAAACGAATTGGTCAAACCTAGTTGTGATTCCTTTGATTGGAACGATCTCGTTTTGATCAAAGTCGATCAATCCTATTTGCCCAATTTGCAATAACAAATTACAAATTCTGTTGCTAATCAATCGATCTTGTTACGATTTTGTTTAAATTGATTTTCGCGCCAGTTTGAATTTTCGTGGCTATGTCAACACAGTGATAATGATTTGATAATGATCTTGTTTGGTTTCGATCGTATCCCTTGCTGATGAGATAGCATAACGATTGTATGCGATTTGTTTTGATTGTGTCGATTCCAAATTGATACCAAATGATTTCACGATGGTTGGATTATGCTTCTGTTCATTCAATTTTGTGGTGACACAAGAAACAAAATACGCTCGTCTCTGTAGGCATTCATTGATTCAGATCTTGTTTAGTTTTGAATGATATAACAACTTCAAATTAAATGGTTCATTTTCAAATGATCATTGATGTCAATTAAATTGAAATCTTGAAAAGATTTTTTTTAATCGATTTGAATGTTGATTCTGTACCTTATTTAGACCAGCTACAGAATCAGATGATTCTATAGCTAGTCTATAGAATTAAATTTTCTATCATTTTATTGATAAAAGATCCTTCTAATTTGTTCATTTTTGGTCCTTTTCAGGTGAATTCGAATTGCATGGGACCTGTTGGGCAGTTTAGGGGATATTTGGATGTTTTAGTTTTATTTTAATTTCCTAGTTTAGACAACTTTGGGATATCTTCCCAGATTTCATGTAAACAGTTTTATAACTTCCACAGGGAGGTTTTACCCTGTGGAAAACCTTTAAATACTTATTATTTTTGTAATAAGGATCATCCTCGCTTGTGGGAGAACCAAGATAATGGATATCTAATAGAGGCTGAGACAGAAATTGATGTTCTGCTACAGTTTTATCTTTTCATAATATCAATCTTTTGTTTCATGTTTATGTTATCAATTTGCATTTGATTAATGACTACTTTAGATATCTTAGTCTTTTGCAAATGATACGAAGTAATTAATATGATCCATGTCTGATTTCTTCCATTATTTAAAAAAATAGAAATTACTTGATTTAGTTTATGAATGACAGATTTCTCTTCTTCATCAACTTGATTATTCTGTATAAGTCTTTGCATAACAGGTTTACCTAACTGTGGAGATTTATAAATCATATAATTGTTATGATTTTTATGTCTTGTTTGTCCTGTAAACAAACTTAAATAGCATTGCAGCTATCATTTATGAGAAGCTTCTGGATTATTCGGTGCGAGTTTCCTTCCTCCGTTCTGCTAACACAGTCATTATACACAGGGAAAATCTGGAGCGTTTTTCCAGGTTAGTTTGTGATTTATTTTCGTTAATTTGTTTAGTATAATTCAAGTAGTTTAATTAGATATATTTGTAGTTTAGTTTTTTTTATTTAGTTTTAGTTAGATTAGTTAGTTTAGATTAGTTTTGTTTTTTTTGTTTTCTTAGGACCTTAGATCGGCTAACGGAGCTGCTAAACCCGTCAGGGTGGTTCATCCCAAATGGCTTGGGTTATTAGACAACCCCGGACCGGTTCCACTCTCTCAGTTGACGGACGGTCGATTTCGCCCGTCAACAATAGGATGGTGAACCCATTTTGTACCGAGGTGCTTCACTGGCATGCAGATACTTATATTTTTTGTATGTAAACATTTGGATGGCACTGTGGACCGTTTTATATATACATGAGTATACATTTTGACATCTATGTGGTGTTTACATGTGTTTTGTTAATGTGTTGATGATGTCTAATCTATGTATGCTGTGACAGGTTGTTGATGTGTTTATGTATGTGTAGAGGTAGCTTGATGTGATATATGCCAGTCTAACACAATATTAGCTAAGTTATCTGTAATTTGATTCAATTGTCTTGGAATATGTGTAAATGTAATGGAATCAAAATGTCGAGATAAAAGTCTAACTTGTAGGTATTTGCGAAAGATGCAAGGATCACGTACGCGGTACACATTGTTGAGTTGGAGAACAACTAGTTGAGAGTCGAGAAAGACGCTAAGGTGATGAATACGATGATGCTGGGCATTGGCCAGGAGGCCAATGATGGCAGTGTATTCAGCCTGGTTGTTGGTCGCTGAACCCAAACATATGTTGCTCGAATGGAGCATTTCATGTGAGGGGGTGTAGAGAGCCCAAGCGGCCGAAGCGAGATTTTGTGTCCAATGGCTAGCACCGTCAGCATAACCGATGTGGTAGGTCGGTGGAGGAAGCATCTATCAATAGCACAAATGATAGTTTAGACGTGAGGGATGGAAAAAGGATTAAAAACACTATAAAAGAAATAACCTAAAGTAGAATGACTACATTTAAGCATAAAATTTCTTTAAGTATAACCCGTTGACGAGTTCTTTGAGAGAGAGGCCTTCGGGAGAGGCCAGGATGTATGCGCCTTTGGTGAGGCACTGTTGGATAATGTATGTGCCATGCCATAGTGACTCAAATTTTCCATGGCCAAAGGTATCATGAGCGATATCCTAAGCAAGGACGAGGTCGCCTTCACGAAATGAGCGAAGGTTGACATGTCGATCAAAGGTAGCCTTTGATCATTTTTTAGCTGCCTCATTGTTCTGTAATGAAGATCAATGATCTTCATCCAGGGACTCTAAGTTCAACAAACACTTCTCCATTAGAGCAGTGTCGGGTAATAGCTCAATTGCGGTGCATAAGGTGGGAATTTTGCACTCGATCGGAAGAGTGGCCTCAACCCCATGGACTAGATGAAATGGTGTGAAACTAGTAGCTTTTTTCATAGCCGTATGGTAAGCCCATAGCACCCTGATGGAAACGATGAATCCGAAGAGGCGCTCCGCAATGATGCAGAAAATGCACTTGAGGGGATTCAAGCGGATGTTGTACTGACGACACCGTTGGAAGATGATTCATAAATCATCAAGATGTTGGGTGAGTTTCTTGGATCGAGCTGTGAGGCTGTCCAAGTATGCGAGGATGATATGAGCCAGATCGTGAAAAATGTATGTCATAGCCCATTGGAAAGTTGCGCCAGAATTCTTTAGGCCAAACGACATGACACGATATGAAAAAGTACCCTAGGGGGTAGTGAATGTGGTTTTGTATTGATCGGGAAGGTGGATTTGAATTTGATTATAACCCGAGAAACCGTCCATGAAGGATAGAGCCTCGTGGTCTGCACAGTCGTCGATAATTTGATTGATGAAAGGCATTGGAAAGTTGTCTTTGAGACATGCGTGATTGAGATCACGAAAGTCTGTGCAGACGCAGATAGTGCCCTATTTTTTATTAATGGGTACAGGGTTGGAAACCCATCAGGTATAGGTGATGGGGTAGATGAACCCAGCCACGCGCAATTTGTCAATTTCGGCTTTGATGGTCGCTGCTTTGGATGGGTGTAGCGGTCGTTGTTTTCTACGAATTGGTGTAATGTTGGGCCAAGTGTCGATGCGATGTTCGATGATAGAGGGATTGAGGCTAGGAATTTCCATGTATGACCAGGAAAAAATATCCCGATATTCCTAGAAGAGGGCTTTATAGGCGGTGATTTCTTGCGGAGTGCAAGCGACTCCAATGGTGATTTCCTAGATGACGCCATTTTTTATGGAAATGTCGATTTTAATGGTCGGGGAAATGTTGGCCATGTTGCCTTCTTCAAAATCATCAGGGGCAGGAATGGGGTTTTTGAACTAGTCGATAGGCCCTGATGGGATAAAATCCTTGGTTTCGATCGCGTATATGGGGTGTTGGTTAGGAGGTGTGGAGGCTTGTTGTGGAAAGAAGAGTGCACGGTGGTGTAGTGCATCCCATGGGTAGTCAAGGTTGTTTAACTCTTCTAGTATTTCCTTGTCACAGTGGAATTAGTGAGAATACAAGGGGTCGTGAAGAATTATATCAGTGAATGTTGTCGTGTGGCTGCCCCCTGGTGATGAAGAAGTAGGGGGAACGACGCAAGGAAATTGCAATGGTTCGCTCAACATAAACCAAATATTGAAGTACTGAGGAGTACCCATGGTAGTTGGGTGTAAAATTTCCGTAGGGAAATGAGCAGGAGAGTTGGGGGAATTGGGGGGTGAATCCTCAGATAAGTCATCCAAGAACCATGGAGGCGTTGGAAGGGAGTCGGGTTTGGGAGAAATGACATGAAGAACCTCTAGTGACGAAGTAAGGTCAACTATCGATTATATGGGTCTTTGAAGTAGGGTCAATTGGCATTTCCTGTATTCAATGATCATAGGACACTGGTATGTAAAATGATCTAATGATTCACATAGAGAGCAAGGGCATCTCATACGTCAATTGACTGAAGTTGTGACATAATGGATGTTAGTGATTTTTGGTAGGGAGGACGTAGTTGTATTGGGTTAGATCTAGAAGCTCTGGCGTACTACGACTAATGTCTACCGAAAGCATGGCAGTGCTAGGCAATGGTGGGTATAATGGCCATATTATGAACATATAGCACAAGCAAATTTGGTTCGCAATACTTTACTACTTGAATGGGGGGTTGGTAGCGGTAGTACTGGCTATAGTGGCGAGTGTTGAGGGAGTTTGATTGAGTGGAATCAAATTCCATAACTCTGGTAGAGATGGGTAGTTGTTGGTTTGGTGTCCATCTTTCTCACATAGCGTGCAAGGGGGTTGGACACGTGGGGGAGGTGGAGCTGTGGGATCCTTCTTCTTTCTCCTACCCCCAACTATGGCAGGGGGGGTAGTGAGTGGGGGTGTAGAGGGTATGGTGGGAGTAAGTATGGGAATCGTCATTGGGATTCCTTCCGTTTGGGGGGGGAGGGATGGTCGAGGGACCATCTCGGGTGGATGTAAATACCAAACTAGAATGTCTAACACCATATTGGGGAGGGTAAGCGTTGCGGCTACTTGGAAAGCTTCGACGCCAGGTGGAGGGTAAAAGAAGGGGATTTGAGTAATGGCTTGGGGAACTGTCTCCCAAACTGGGATATGGCCTTGGGGAGAGGTGAAATCATGGACTGGTGGGGTCGACGAGTTCACAGGAGGCTCGTGAGGGGGAAGTTATGCGACTAGTGGGACATTAGATATGATAGAAGCCTCCCTAGGAGGAAGGGTATCCTCTGTGTTAGTTCTGTTAGATGATACGTCGCATACTTGATTGGAAGGGTGAAGGAGTAGTGGTTCTCCATGGTAAGTTCCTAACAATGATGGATCTTTGAAAATTCAAGGGCCCATTTCGACAAGTGGGTGTTGTTGGGAAAAATACCCTACGGACTAGCAAACTAGGGTCAGACTTGCATGCAAATTTTGACCGTAAAGAAATTACTTTTTATCCTATCACCCAAAAATTAAACCCCTCTTTCGAAATACATGCATGGAAAGGAACTACTAACCTTGTTACTGATGTTTGGTGTAGATCCTCCGTTGCGCTTTGACCGCTTTCTTGCGCTGCTCCTTCCAAAGATAACCTGCAATCAAGGCGAACAACTATGCATGCATGCTACTTTTCTGCTTGAGGGTTATAAATTAAGCATAAATTAAACAAACCATAGATAAATCATGCATTGGGATAGGAAAAGTATTCTTTTATTATTTGAAAAATGAATCAACTTAAAATCAAAGTCGAGACCGGCCACCGCTCCTTGATCCTGATCCTGGGATCCTCCTCTTCTGTCCTCCAACTGCTTTGCGTTAATTCTCCTTTGGCTTGAGGAAAGGCTAAAGGGTTGGGACAATGGATTCAACAAATGGGAAAAGTTTCTTCACTATATTTTTCCTCTTCCAAATGGTACCCCTACCCCTTCTTTTATAGGCTAGAAGGAGCTAGGGTTTTGGACGAACTCTCGGCCATGCATGGCCGAGAGTTTCAGTTAACTGACCCATAGCTTTTTGTTCCATTGGAAACTTTCCTTTATTCATGCTTTGTTAGGTACACGCAGGTTGTAGTGGGCCTACCAGCATGCACACGCATGCAGTAATGGGTTAGGGCATGTGGGCCTTGACCCAAGAGGATTTTCAAAGAGTTTGTTCAGCATAGTTTTGGCAAGGAAGGGATATGAGTTGGCCTAATGCCAGGTAAGCATATGTGGTGCAATTTAGGGTTATAACAGATGCCCCCTAATGTGTGAGGTCAGAAGAGCATCTGATGGCCGAAATACATTACCAATCTTTTACCAATCTTTACTGATGTGATGAATGAGTGAGCCCAAGGATCAGGAACCAGGAGGTGTCGTCTGCAAAATAAAAAATGTCTCACCGAGGTGGGTATACCCATGCTCAGGATAAAATAGAACCATGGCTACCAATCAAATACACTGTAGATCCATGTCAAATAACTATAAAGAGTAGCCGCGAATAATACATAGTGGAGCTACATTTCAAAATCAGAAAGATATACATATAGAGTATCCATCTTTCGGAAGCTGATTTGGCCTGATGGCTGTACTTCAGAGCTCGAGAAACCACTTCAAAATATTCTAAAAATCGGGTAGGAGTGTAATATGAGTGTACGACTACACTACCCAGAGGTCTTCGATGACGCGTCGGTTATGGACTTGATAATCTTGATGATCGGACTGAAGGCTTTAGTGATTTCAAACAAGGACTTGATTGGACGTTCAGGATGGCCGGGTATGCGGACAAGAGACATATTGCAGAGGGGCTGACTCAGGCTTAGTGACAAACTTCCCTTGGACAACATCACGACAAGTGATAAGACTCAGGAAACATATATGTTAATCATAAGTCTACGAAGCAGGAGGCAACGCAAACTCTCCATATGTTTGGAAGAGTAACCAAACGGTGGAGGACACAACTCTATATAGTGAGAAAA
>SNQJ01S0076863.1:0-23807 GCA_010110895.2 Picea sitchensis | reverse complement strand
GGCTCTAAATATGTCCTAAAACAACCTTAGTTTTAACATTAATTTATCAACCAGAGGATTCATCTTTTATTTCAAGAACATCAACAAAGTCTATGCAGATAGCTTGTAGAGGCTAATATTGCGTAGCTAAAGCAAACCCGAGACTATCCACAATCAAGTTCCTCAAATGTTCATTTAAAGATTCTAATATTAAGATCTTACTTAACAAAATTGAAATCTAATTGGTAACATGATGAGAATGAAAAGGAACTAGCTAACTTGCTAAATTCATTTAACTAAAAATCAATGATTGAATTTGAGTAAAGACTTGCAGAATTGACTATTAGCTAGGAATTGAATTGCTAGAAAGGAAATAGCGAACTATTCTAATAGAAAGAAACTGCAATTGTAATCTAATAGTAAGGAACAATAATCATAATTGAAAGGAAAGGAACAACAATTGTAACTTTAACTGAAAGGAACAACAATTTTAACTTTAACCGAAAGGAACGACAATTGTAACCTATTCGAAAGGAACAACTAATGCGAATCTTAAGTAAACGAAACAACGCGTATGAAAATGTGAGGAACTGTCAAGAAGAAAACTATAGTAATGGAAATTGGAATCAACAATCATTGACACTCAAGAGATATATCTATCTTCTGTATGCAAACCATATGAAATCATTAGCATGCTTATGCATTCGTCTTAACTATTGTGAAAGGGAATTGAATTGTAAAATAGAAATCAAACTGATACAATTACAGCTGAAACAATAGCTCCTTTAGACTGGGCCCTTGGTCCTTAGAAGCACTGCTACGAGAAACACAATATATAGAAATTGTGAAAACGATCAAATATTTTATTAACTTCATAGCTGGTACATCATTCACAAAAATGACTTGTGCAGTGTAACTCTGAGTCTGAATACTTGAACGTAATTCTTAGCTTGTATTTTAGGATCTATTATCCTCTATATATACAATAATATGATTAAATCAAGCCATCCTAAGGATCAGAAGATCCTTAGGATTGCTTTACTATTATAAAGTTACAATATAGGAAACTGAATCATCTTTAAAACTGCTTTTGCACCAAAATTCCTTAATCTCCAATGGCTCACGCATTTTCAAGATATCCTTTGCTATTTCAGTTTTGACAATATTTAACCAATCCTATAACAAAATCAAACAATTCCAACCTTATTTTAGAATTTATTCATCATGACTTCAGTAATATCACTAGAAGACATATTAATCATTTTCTATTCTATTTATCCCTAATTAACAGAAAAGTCACTCAAGATTGTATCACAAACTGTGTGAATAAGGAGGATATTTGTACCTTTTTCATAACCCAACATACCCCTCGACTTACCTTATTGTATGTCCTTATGCAAGCTGAGATATTACATGTAAAGCAATGATGTTGCAAGGAGGGAAAGTTGGTTCACCAGGTCTCCTGAACCCATTACTTATTTTGAGCTCTTCAAAAGCAACATCCTCCCTTTTCTTGTTAATTTGATAATCCTTCTGGTAACTTTTTGGAGGAAACCAGAGGATAGGGGGATTATACCTGCATCCAATCCAAGTAGGTCCTTCCTCCAGGAGTAGTCTAGAATACTTTTCTACTCTGTAGGTAGTTGCAAAGAAATTCCTGAACCTGAAGGGCTCCCTAATTTTGACTTCATTGGAGGATGCATCCCATCTCACCTTAGAAGAAGCAAGAGCTTCTTCTTTGAGTTATCTAAAGTATATGATGCTTGAATGGATAACCTGTCAATGGATGGGGGCTAGAGAATCTATAACCCCCCCGTTTTCATAAAGGTTCTATGTTGCATAATGGCTGGAAAGGACTTGAGGGGTTCTCCTCTGATCTAGAGATCTAACCCTATTTCCCTCTTTATAAAATTCTTGTGAGCCTTGACCCATATAACTTGGTTCTTAGTAAAGGAAAAGAATGTTTGGAACTGAATGTCTCCAATAAAGGGACCAAGGTTATTTTTCATGTCATCTTCCAAAATGAAATTATGGAAGTATAATTCACATTGAAAATACTGCACCTTTTATTCCTGGTCTCTAAAACATGAAATGAACTCAAGGATAGTGGAAAATGTAATTGGCTTACCTTCTCTAATGGATTTTACCCTTAAAAACAAGTAACGTTCCAACAAGAATAGGGTATAATGGGTGACATGGGCTCTACAATTGATTGCATCAGAGTAAACATCACAAATCTGCTTGATTTGCTCCAAAGATTTTTCAAATTGACTTTGCATTTTCTTGATATTTTCTTGGGATTTGGTGAGCTCAGCATATGTTTCACTTTTTGTTGCTAACATGTGCTTCAGTTGTTTAACAACCTTTTGATTTTCATCCCTAGTGATCATTTCTTCTCTGGATTGAGTTAAGTCTTGCTGAGCTTGTACTAGCTCAACCTTTAGCCTATCAATAACAACATCCTGTTCCTGAGACTGAGTTGCTCGATATTCTTCTATAACGCCCATCTCGTCTCTGGATTGAGTTAATGCTTTCTAAGATTGTATAAGATCTATTTCCAGTCTATCAATGATAACATTCTGTACCTGATGTTGGAATGGCAGATTTTCTTCCATAGTCATCAATTCATTCCTACTTTGAATCAAGCTCTGTTGAGAGTGTATCAATTCTTCCTCCAATATCCTAATGGTGGGGTCTTGTTCAATGGATTGAGGTATTTCCTCTGAGACTAGGGTATCTGTGTATACCTCAACATCAATAGTTTCTGAAGGAATTAACTCCTCATTCTAAGCTACTGCATCCTCTACTGTTATCTCTTCAGGGTATGTCTCTGTTCCCATAGAGTTTGTAGTGATTGTTCTTTTAAGAAGAGGGTTTCTTCCCTGCACTCTAGACCTTTTGTTTTTATTTCTTTGGTGGGACTTATCTGCTTGTTCTAGTTGCTTCCTCAATTCTTTGATAATTCCTTTGAGTTTTCCAACCTTTAGTTTTAATGCTTCAACTTTTTTAATCTTTCTCTTTAACAACTTGTTCTCCTTTTTCAACTTTCTAATTCTCTTTTGGCTTTTGCCTACTTTATGTTTGTGAGGAGTCTCAAGGTCTTCCTTATTCTGATTAGTAGGTAGTTGTTATTCTGTTCCTTCCAAGTGCTCTATCTGTTCAAGAGGGCTTCTTGTCTCAGGATGTGGTTCTTCACATGTTGTGTCCTCATGAAATGACATTTTGATATCAGGGAAATTTTCAGCAGGATTTAAAGAAGAGGCTCATTCTTGATATCCTTTTCATTTATCTCTGTCAGTTGAGGCTCCTAATCTCCCTAAAACCTGAGCTATTTCTTCTTCATAGATTTTCAAACATTGTTCTGTCATATGCTCTGATGCTGGTTGGGTGTCTTCTTGACTGTTTCCCTATGAAGTTTGTTCTGTATGCTCAATACCCTGGTCATTTTCCTATAAGGGTTGCTCTGTTGTGTTATGAATTTCTTCAGAGTTTCTTGTTCGTCTTTTTCTCCTCATTCTCTCAATGGGGGTTTTAGGAGAATCCATTTCTCTTTTTATATTTCTGGTTAGTGGCCCTACTTGTGGGGTTTGAGCCTTTGTCTGTGAGGTCTGAGACTCTATCCGTGAGGTATGAACCTTTGTCATTTGAACAGGGTCTACCTCGACTTCGGGTTGAGGAGGTGAAACTTATATTTGGGCAGTGGCCTCCTCTCCCTGTATCTCTTCAGTTCCCTGTAATGGGTTTTCATGACATAATTCAGGTTGTTCCAGTTGTAGAGGTTTACTGGCCCCACTAAGACTATCCTAGGTCAATTGGGTTTGACTCAGTGCCTTACTTACTATCAATTTAATTAATCCATGATGGCTGATAACAGTAACATGATCCTTGGACTTCTGTGCTCTTAAGGAAACTTCATGTAACATGGCTTTTAGAAAGAAAGGTAGATTGATTACTAACCATTGTTTGAGTGCCGCTAGCAGTTTGAGGTGGCGTGGTCGGATTACATCGTATCATCCATTGCAGGTAATGTACCTCTAAATTACCCCTACCAGTTCTTTCCATGGTTCACTGAGGGTGATGGGGTTAAGTCCCTTTCCCTTTTTTTCCAACTCTTCTCCAGGGTCTACGAAAGATTCTACAGATTCTTTGAGCACTGTATATCTTCCTATCCATTGAATTCCTATGTTAGGGAGACCTGTAACCTCTGCTATGATTTCTGGAGTAACTAGAATTCGTATGTCCCAAACTATGGATATTTCTCCCTGCAAATTCTGAAAGAATTCAAGCGTGATGTTTGTATTAGACCCTTGCAAATGGTTGAAGTACTCCATCCACCCTAAGCGATGTAGGATTTCTCTTTCCTGCTCTTTTACCTATAGTAATTTTGGCTCCCTGCGCACGCTTCGGCCACCCATATTTCTGTGAGAAAATAAGAACGACTATCATTCCTAGTTGCAAATTTGGTTAGACCAGCTTGGAGGAATAATTGCCGAAAATAGAAAATATCAGCGAACAACAAGTGTATAAGAATGTGGGTTTTCCATTTATTACAGTCATTACATCTTAACGGAAAGCATGCCAAAAATCCACTCCCCTCATTAATGTAGAGTTCGTCCTCAACCGTCAGCATAGGCGAATGTAATGAGTGTAGGTATTTTTGGTGAGAGGTAATAATTGCGGTGTCGTCGCCGATGGGGACTAATCATGTATAATTTTCAAAAAGCACTTTAAATCAGAAATCATTAAACGATAGTCCTCTTCCGTGGGAATTTCGAATTTATTATACCTATTCTCAAAAAATGTTTTGTGGATAAATAAACCAAAATAAATTAAATCTGTTCATTTAAAAAAAACTATTCCACATATCATAATATTGTTACTTTTCCCAAGTTATTGAGTACAGCTGATATGATAGACTTATTATTTGAGTAAAGGAAATATAGAGGTAGACAAAAACTTGACGTTTTTGAGATAAAATTCCATACCACAGGCAGAGCCACTGTTGCTAGTAGGCGTCCATAGCCTTGGAAATACTTGAATCATCTTTTCCCAAAAAAGACCATTATCCTAGTTTGGTAGCTAGATGATGATAATGCCACTCACTAGAGTGTAACTTAAGTGAACAATCCAACTCATGATGATACCTCTTGTCCTTTGACAAAAGAAAATGTCAAAGGCCATTTCCCTAGTGTGGTAGCCATAGTGGGAATGTTACTTAGGTTAGTATCCTATGATCGGGGTAGGTTGGCTCGTGATGAGACCGCCTATTCTTTGTGGAATTCTTTTATTACTTATCTGTTATAGAAAGATTTTCCTCACCATTTCTACCTTTCAAAAAGGGCCTTTTTCCATTTCCCTATGCAGACTTATCAACCCCCTTTTGATAAATCCAGAGCCAAAAATATATATTTTTCCACATATACACCCCCTAACTACTTTGCAAGATGCATATATGCTTGCTGCTCCACTACAACTCACGTATATCGGGATTTGTGCTAGAAAATACAAAATGAGGTCGGGTTTCCATGTCACGACAAAAGATCTCTGATCTTTGGCCTTCCATATACTAGAAACGTTCTGACTCGACCCTTCAGTTGCATTATGGAGGATATAAGAGCACAATTTTGAGCTATGGAAAAAGAGAGAAAGAATTCAACTTTGAGAGCAAAGTCACTCTGGAGAAATTACTTCATATTGAGTCTGCATCCCTTTGTCCCTCAATTCTGAACACAGTGTTCAACCCCCAAGCTCTTCCATTATTGTCAAGAGGATCTCTTTATCTCTTTGCTATGATATTGCCTTTGGTGGAGGATTGAAGTGGTGGTGACCCAGTTGGAAGGAACTTGGTTTCCTGGTTTCGAACCGTGCTGACACAAATTTCTGTAATGTTGATACTTTTGTTGATCAATTATTAATAGAAATACTCCTTTCCCATCCTATCGATATCTTGGAAATATATGATTATTATCCATGGGCATGTTTGTAATGTTTATTAATGGATTATGCTATCTGATATGCTAACTCATTTTATATACTGTCCCTATATACTTGCATCGCTTGTTTGTTGAGAACTTCTTGCAGGTGTAAAGATTTGGATCAAAGTGCTCAATGGTGGAATGACATCAAATGATTGAATCGAGGTAGGCTTCTTCCTCGTATTACACATTATTTTATATAGCACATGTTGGAATTGAGTTGATTTTTGTAGTCATACTTGTCTGTTGTGGTTTACCCTTGGCCATAGAGTTTTTTTCCCTTGTAAAAGAATTGGCGAATCCACTAGGGAGAGATATTCCTTCTAAGGGTTGAAGTGTTTTTCCTTCTTACATTGCTCTTTTGCCTTTGTATTTCTTGTCGTATCACAGTTGGACAGAGTCTGTTCACTCTGGGTCTAAGTTTTTATCCTTTTGACCTTGCCTAGCCTTGTTTTAAAAGATATACGCCCTTTTCTCTTGAACATGAGCGTATACCACTTCCCCCTTTCTTGTTTGCTTGGTTTACTGACTGTTGGGTAGGTTTTGAGGATCACTGAACCTTCTTAGGTCTCTGTGGTACTTGTTGAGATTATCTGGGATGATAGGAAACCTTTTTGGAGTTGAATTTTTGGGCGACATCTTTCTCTTTGTTTTCCGTTTTTGATTTTTCCTTGGTAGTTGGGTTGTCTTCTTAGCTGCTTGGTATTCTTCTCAAGTGTTTTATTTTCTACATAGTAGAAGTTATATATCAAGTCCCTTATCAATCCATGCATTTTCTTTTTAAATACATTGAAAATACAAAAAATAGGCATTTTGCATTAGTTGGTATTTTTGTCTTTGAAACTTTATCATTAACTTAGCACATTTAGCAAAAGATTGCATTTTATTTCTAAGTTGCAGAGTTAAAATTGAAGATTGCACTGTTTTATTTAGCATATCATTCACTAAAAAGTTAAAGTTAGGATTTGCATTATATCTATTTTTATTTTTATGCAGAGTCATAACACCATGAGTTTCATTTCCATACCTTTTTGAGTGATTACGGCCAATAAAATTTATGCTTTAAACTAAAATTGATTAATCACGATGTTATTTTTTAGGGTGCACAAACTAGCCTAGGATTTAGTGCCTTGGAATAGGATTTTGTGAGTAAACTTCTCCAAGGAAATTAAATCAACTTATGTGTTTGAGACAGGGAGTTGAGAAATCCATTGTATAATTGGTAATATCAGGAGGCTCTGCTCACACCGGAGTTAATCATGAGGTTGCATGAAGTTAAATGAAGGGACGACCCCTAGATACTCACCTAGTGTTAGAGATATTTCTGTGGATTTATTCGTATTTGGGGATCTTGCTAGTGCCCATACCTCTATGAGAGGTTGTGCTTTCAAGGTTTCAGTCTTTGCTACCCTTCCCATATGGTGATCTAGACTTACGACTGCTCGCCTATGCATTAGTTATACAATGATTTATTAGTTTCTTGACTTAGGTTTCTCATAGGTTACTTGCAAGGGTTATTCTTCTTGTATCTTGAGTCAGATAGGGGTCGGAAAACACACAACCTTTATGGAGGATTACGTCTCTGGGGGGATCTGACCGACTGGTTGTTAAGCCTATGAGGGCCCTTAGAATTGATTATGTTACCTCCAAACTTTAGCAGGGAGTCTCAAGTCCCTCTTGGATGAGACATACCTTCTTTAGCGAGGGAGGCCACTCAGCCACTTTAGCCCGTTTTCATGCTTATTGACCGTTTGACTTTTTTGTATGCTCTTTGAATATTAGTTGATCATAGGATTTTGTGTTGAGTCTTTGTTATCATGGATAGTGGAGTTTATTTTTCTCCCTCATTTACTGCTACCCACCCCATGATGCCTACTCATTTCATGGGGAAGGACCCTTCCAATTTCTATAATGGTATGAAGAATTATGGTACTCAGTCAATGCTTTGGGTCTCTCATCACTTTTCTCATGGTATGTATGATATGTCTTCGCACTTACCATCCTCCATCTTGCCTCCTTATGTGAATACAAGTTTTGGGTCTGGGGGCATGATGGCTCCTTCTTATCCCTCTCCGTTTGGTCGGAGTCATATCCTTCAAACACCTCTTATGGTAGGAGGTTGGAATCTTCCTTCCTATGAATCCACTATGCGATAAGTAAGTGCCCAATTAAGAATTCATTCTACTTATCACACTCTGTCCACTTATCCTTGTTCCGCTATGTCAGTTCCTATGAACATGTTTCCCATGGTGGACCTCCATCTGTCCTCTAGTGTTTCATTTGGGGGAATTTATTTTTATAGTATGGGCAACCCCCCTCACAAAGTTCCTTCGTCTGGGGGAAACATATATCCTCACATGATTAACCCTTGTCACATCTCTTTCTCTTTGCAAGCAACTTCCTCAATGTCGATGCCCTTACAACCCTTTATGAATCAATATGGAGGAGGATACTATCCTGCTAGATAGGGACATGGTGTAAACCAGGATCCTTCTTGGCCTGCAATTTCTCAAAACCAATCTTTCCTTGGACCTTGGACTCAATTGTCGCAATTCACCACCACCACAAGTCTAGTCATTGTGTGTCATATTGGAATTATATCACTAACCTCTTCTAGTCATGTTGGAGATTGGTCGACAATATCTGCGAGTCATGTTGAAGACCTGCAACCAGCCACTACAAGTCATGCTGGGGGCACAAGTCCAGTCACTACGTGTCATACTGGAATTATATCACCAACCTCTGCTAGTCATGTTAGGGATCCATCACCAACCTCTGCTAGTCATGTTGGAAATATTCTACTAGCCTCTGCAAGTCATGCTGGGATCATGTCATCAACCACTACAAGTCATGTTGGGGGAATTCATGTGATTGAGAAGCCTAAATGTCTCAAACGTAAGCCTAGATTCCTTTGTAGGACTTGTGAAGGAAGTCACCTTAATCATTTGTGTCCTTTTACTGTTGGGATACCAGAAGTGTGGGGTTCACCTAAGGTCCCTTCAGGTTCTGAGGCATCTATGGTTTCATAGCACTCTATTCCTTCTTTGGTTGATACAACAGTCATGCTGATGCAATCTTCGGCTGACGCCCCTTTTCCTTTAGGGGTTGATGCATCCTTTGACATTGTTGTCTCACATCCCATCTGACCTATGGTCGTGTCGATGCAATATTCGAATGACACCTCTCCTATGTTCAGGACTGATGCATCTCTTGAACTTGTTGTCTCACATCTTTCTCAACCAACAATCATGTTGATGCAATCTTTGACCAACAACACTCCTATTTTTTGGGGTGATGCACCACTTGACCTTGTTGTCTCGCATCCTATTCAACCAATGGTTGAGGAATTCGTCATATCGATGAAATATTTGATCAACCCCACTCTTCTCTTGGAGAGTGACAAGTCTAAGGAAGTGGTCGCGCCAATGCAATTTTTGGTCGATCCCACTATTCTGGTTTTAGTTCTATACCTTATATGCCATGTCCTTAGTATTTCTAGTACTTCACCTTTTGAACAAGAGAGAGTTTTACTCTTGCTGAGTTCTCTCCTTCCAAGTCCTGACGAGGTTCCCTTTGATTGGGATGGTCTTGTGGGGCATCCAATGCCTCCGCCTATGTCTTTTCCAAGAAGAGACATTATCCTATATATCACGGAGACGATAACCTATGTTAGCACTTTGTCCTCCTCGACTTGGATAGCTTTGGGTCTTCCAGAGTTTGTGTCAGTTCTTTGTAAGATACTGACATTCCACAGAAGATCGGTACGGGAGCCTTGGCCTCCCCCATGGATTTCCACTTAGAATCTTCCAAACAAGTCTTAGTTAAGCTCTTTTCTGACTCGTTACTAAAAATTGAAAAGATCGACAAGTGATTTTTCCCTTTCACACTTGTTAAAATTGGATTTGAAAGATCATGAATCGCTATCAAAAATGGAAAATATCGCCAAGTGAACTTATCTTCTTCACACTCATAAATTGGATTTGAAAAGATGTCTATTTGACACAATTTTACCCCTTTTTCACACCAAATAGACTATAAGATATAAAAAATGACATTTTTTGGTGTTAAAGTGTGATTGCATCTCATGCCCTTGCTTGCAGTATTGAGCCTTTAGCCAATTCTCACTTTGTGTTATGAACCATGGACCAAGCAGTTTTGCATCCTCAACCAAGCAAAGCCTTGTCTATGTCCTTCGAAATTTGACACCCTATACCCTAGAGGGAACATCACCTCGAGTTTCCATCTCTTGCATGCATTTCCTTGCATTGATCATAGGTACATTCCACTACTGGAACTAGTTTTGCTTACTTGCGACACTCGTTCCCTCCTCTGTATCATAACATTCAATTGTTATGAAAAAACAAAAAAAGATGGGCAGGAAGGGAGTACTATATTGTAATTGGGAGCAGTTGTTTCACCTTTGAATAAAGCACAAAGTTATTGAGTCCTTGCGTCATCATAAATTTGGTTTTAGCATAGCCTTAGGAAGCTGATCTCGTTATACAATTTTCTCTATCGACTGGTTAATCTTCCAACCACTATAGAGAACATTATGGATGCCTCTTGCATCTAATTGTCAAAACATTAAGTCTATGCTGCCAAAGTCCACCGTATGTCTCATGCTCTTGTTCAAAGGAAGTCTATCAACCTGTGTCAGCCACTCCTCAGAAATCTTGACTTCGCATGTTGGTCATACCCTTAGTTTGTCTCAGAATCACATGATACTTTGGTCTTATGATGCACCCTGGCCCTACTTTCATCATTGGTAGGTCACTTTGAACCAAGCAATCAACATTTCATCATGGGTTGTTGACTGGGTGGTTTCCCTTGTGTTCGACGGCAAGACATCTATTCACACTTTGGGATTCGTGCAGTGTCTTGGATGCCATTAGCCTTATTGGTGGTTTCCTAGCCTTTGTCAACATTTTTCATTAATGGCTACTATTCAGAGGGTCTTTTTGTGTACCACTTTCATTTGGCACATGTGAAATATGCACATGATCATTGGTTCGTTAACATGTTCTTCGTTTGATCTCCACCAAATCATGAAGCTCCTGCTTTGATCCTCATGCTGACTGATGAGAGATACCTTAATGCTATCCTTTCAATGGGTCTCTTTCCATCGACTTCAACTCATGTATTATGAATACAAGACTTAGAGTTTTTTGAGTACCTTGAGGTTTGCAATAATTAGTGGCAATATCTCTCACCTTTGAAAGATGAGAATACGTCAATGTCTCCTGATCAATGGATATCTCAAGTGTTCGACACCAGCTCCTTTATTCACATTTGTAGACATGTACTCGGTGCCTTGATACCTACTTTCATCATTGGTAGGCTGTGTCGCATTTGTTAATGGTATACCTCAATGACCGGTAATCAAACGATGTCTCGTCGTGTTCGACCTCAACTCATTTATTCACATGATGTATATTTGCACCATTGGCAGATTGTATTGAAGACTTGAAGACAACACTTTGTAGACACAACTTTCCTGAGTTGTTGCTTCCATTTCATCGAACCAGTACCTATTTGACTTCAAAAATCATGGGAGATTAGTTTGTACTCCTTGGTATACAGATATCTTCAGATTGATTTTGAGACTGGTTTCACTGAACCTTGTTCGAGACTATGACAACTATTGGCATGTAACTGCATTTATATTTTCCTACTCTTGGCCATGAACACTCGTTGGTATATTTTCCACATGGATCTTCATTTTATTGTTGGCAACCATGTATGCAAAGTCAGTACATAATGTAATGAGCAATTGAGTTCATCTAGTTGGTTCTATACCACTCCACTTCTGGGTTATTTATAATGTATTTCGGCCATCGCAGATACTCCTCTGATCTCGCACATTAGGGGGAATATGTTATAGTAATATTTTCCTCACCATTGCTATCTTCCAAAGAGGGCCTTTTTCCATTTCCCTATGTAGACTTATCAACCCCCTTTTGATAAATCCAGAGCCAAAAATATATATTTTTCCACATATACGCTCCCTAACTGCTTTGCAAGATGCGTATATGCTTTCTGCTCCACTACAGCTCGCGTATATCAAGATTTGTACAAGAAAATAAAAAATGAGGTCGGGTTTCCATGTCACAACAGAGGATCTCTGATATTTGGCCTTTCATATACTGGAAACATTCCAACTCGACCCTTCAATTGCATTCTGGAGGCTATAAGAGCACAATTTCGAGCTATGGAAAAAGAGAGAAAGAATTGAACTTTGAGAGAAAAGTTACTATGGAGAAATTACTTCATATTGAGTCTGCATCCCGTTGTCCCTCAAGTCTAAACACAGTGTTCAACCCCCAATCTCTTCCCTTATTGTCAACAGGATCTCTTTATCTCTTTGCTATGAGATTGCCTTTGGCGGAGGATTGAAGTGGTGGAGACCCAGTTGGAAGGAACTTGGTTTCTTGGTTTTGAACCGTGCCGACATGGAAGTCTGTAATGTTGATACTTCTTTTGATCAATTATTAATAGAAATAATCCTTTCCCATCCTATCGATATATTGCAAATATATGATTATTATCCATGGGCATGTTTGTAATGTTTATTAATATATTGTGCTATCTGATGTGCTAACTCATTTTATATATTGTCCCTATATACTTGCATCGCTTGTTTGTTGAGAACTTCTTGCAGGTGTAAAGCTTTGGGTCAAAGTGCTAAATGGTGGAACGACATCAAAAAATTGGATCAAGGTAGGCTTCTTCCTCATATTGCACATTAGTTTATATAGCACATGTTGGAATTGAGATGATTTCTACAGTCATACCTGCCTGTTTTGGTTTTTCCTTGGCCATAAAGAGGTTTTCCCTTGTAACATTATCTTTATTCAGTTTTTTTTTTCTCTAAATATTTGAATCATCTTTTCTCGAAAAAAGACCATTATCCTAGTTTGGTATCCAGATGATGATAATGCCACTCACTAGATTGTAACTTAAGTGAACAAGCCATCTCGTGATGAGACCTCTTGTCCTTTGACAAAAGAAAATGTCAAAGGCCATTTTGTTGGACAATTGCGGGGGGGGGGTGAATCAGTTGTCCCCGTGCTTAAACAATTATGCTTCTTTTAAAATATTTACAAGGAACTCAATGATGATCACAATAATGTAGGGAAATAAACAATGGCACATTCAACATCAATCACATATATGAGAAACACAGAGACATATATTTCCCAAGGAAACCCATATAGGGTAAAAACCTCTTTTTCTTTATATGATAGGTAGTAGTTACATTCTTTAAATTATCATACATATGAGAACCGACTCATAATGAGGCTACAACCTCAGTTTTTCAAGATGCTACTTGCTAAGAGCACCAACTCTTTGTTTTCTCTAGCACCCACTAGAAGGAAGCACCAACTCCCTGGATTCTCTAGCACCAAATAGAAGGAAGCACCAACTTCTTGGTTTCTCTAGCACTAACTAGAAGGAAGCACCGACTCCCTATGTTCAAGCACCCATTTCAGTATTTGGACATTCGTATGATCCAATGTCTCAACACTCCTAGACGCAACCCCCGAAATTCCAAGGCATAGCTCATCTGCACTAGGTCCTTCCTCCATGTGACCACTCGCGGTGACCACAGGCTATGATAAAAGGCGCTTCGAACTCATGATATTCATTGACCCTAATTGACGTTCCACGATCTCGATGAATCAACGGTCTAGATATTTTCACGATCTCGCATCTCGTTGTTCCTTAGATGGAGGTTCTCATCACTCCAAGTCATGATAGGTGAAACTATGAGATGGAGCTTAGATCGATGGTCCACGTTCTTGGTGAATTGATGGTCCAGATCTTATTGTGAATTCGCATCTCGTGATTCATGTGATGGAGGTTCTTATCACTCCAAGTCGCGATAGGCGAAGCTCCGAGATGGAGCTTATATCAACGGTCCAGAATCCTTGGTGATCTGACGGTCAATATATTTTCGTAATCTTGCGTATCGCGAGTTTGAACCTCTTTCCTTTGGATTTCCTGATCTGCGAAAATCTGAAATGGAGTCTTTGTGGTGCTCTGTTTTTTCGCCATGTGTCCTCTTGATCCAACGGTCTAAAACTATCCTTTCTGACGTGGTCTTCCATATTCAGCTCCTGGAACTGAAAGCCTAGATCACATCTTGATCCAATGGCTAGGATCATTTCTCCATTTCGCATTTCGTGATTTTGGCACTTCGTGATTTCGCTACTTCGCGATTTTTCCACTTCATGATTTTTCCACTTCACGATTTCGCCACTTCGCGATTTTGCCTTCTTATGATGAAGGGTCTCAAGCCTTCAAGTCCCGATCTATGAAACTCCAAAATGGAGTCAGACCAACATATTTTGGTATTTCGCATTTTGCCTCTTCTTTATCTTTAATGAACGCGTAGGTTCTCCCTAATCCATTGATGGTCGGATCTTACAGTCAGATCTAACGCCTAAGTTCTGTCCTCCTCTTATCTGCGTTCTTCTAGCTTGAATTCATATCTAACAGTCATCAGGGATTTAGGATGGGGTCCAACGATCACTGATGATCCTCCTCTTCTATTGTCATTGCGCTGCTGATCATGCTGATCTTTGTCATCGCTGTGCTTGCCATCAATGCACACTCTAATCCTGCCATCAATGACAAGCTCACTTTGCCTATTAAACCTGCCAACAATCCTCTGCACTATCTCTTCTGAACTTATCGAGCTTTCTCTGCAGCGTCTTCCTAAAATACTTCTGATACTTCTTCTTGTACCCATGCCATATTCGTTGTTGTACTTTCCATCAATGACAAGCATATCCTGCATGTTAAACATTTACCAATAATCTCCCCCTTTGGAATTGATGGAAACTAAGGCACCCAAATTATTTTCTCCCCCTTTGACATCAATGTCAAAGAGAACATGCTCCGCCTGAGCTGTTGCAGTATTTTTAGGAGGTATCAGATATTCAATCAATCAATACAAAACTCCCCCTAACATAATGAACTTGCTTAGATGTCATATGGGTTGACACCCAGCTTCTGTCGGAGATAATCAAATCGTGTCTTGGCTAGGGGTTTAGTAAAGATGTCTTCTATATGTTCTGTGGAAGGGATATAATTCAACTAAACAACTCTGTTTGTGACTTGTTCTCTGAGAAAATGGTATTTTATTGGGATATTCTTAGTTTTGGAATGAAGAATAGGATTCTTGGAGACACTGATGGCACTAGTGTTATCACAGTGGATTGTAATCGGATTAGTATAGTTTACCTTCAAATCTGCAAGAGTTTGAATCATCCACAAGATTTGAGTACAACAAGTAGCAACAACAATGACGGATACCGATCCCACTCCTCAGTGCACGGTCACCTACACCAGGACCTTCTCTGACCTCGACCTGAAGAGTACAATACTCTTCTGTCTTTCTATCGGAAGATCTACCCACAGATTCTCCCTTACTCCGCTATCCCCCTCTCTGCACTCGGAGGATCGAAACTTTGCACCTTCGCGAGTTCGAATTTGAATCCTGGACTCTTGGATCTCCGAGACCCGAGATGTCGGTCAATCATTGACTTCCCTTACTCTGCTATAGGAACTTCGCTATATCGTAACTTCGCGATTCGCGACGATCAACTCATACGGTTCCAACCGCCGATACGGGATGCGCCGAGATGCCGATCTCGTGATCTCTCTCTTTTGCGTCCTCGCCACTTGAGAGACCAATCTCTTAGCCCTTCAACTCTTGAGACCTGATGTCCTGAGATCACCTGCCACATCCCCACTCTCGTGGTCCCCGCGATCTACGAAATTCCTCGGAACTTCGCTCCTTGCGATCTCCACGACCAAGTTTTCAATCGCTTCCACGCGAAACACCGATATGTCCAATCCACGAATAGAGTCACGCTCCCTATGATTCCGATCGACGCCCCTGCTCTCCCAGACTTCAAACTCCTTTCGCCTGCACTGTAGAATTCACGTCCACTTTCCTCCTTACACAATCCCCGAACCAGAAGTGTCTCTCCATGAGACTTGTCCGTCAATCTACGTCTATTATTTACAACCTGCTCACGCACAAATTTTCTTCGTTGTCTTTTGACAACTTCGACGACCTATCTCTTCTGATCTTCCCCGGCTTCAAGTCCCTCAGGAAGAAGCTCTTACATGCATTCCTTGCGGAAAATCTTCAACAACGCGTAAGTGTTGAAGTCTTCTCGACTCTGCGCTCACCTGCAGCAGCAGTCTTTCACTTCCTTTGCTTAGAATCGCAACTCTGAGACTTCTTCTAGCCTGCGCACACCTTGCACGACTCCGGTGCCAAACCTGCACTTCTGAGAAGTCAGAACAAAAGTTTCCTCTAATTGAACCCTGCAGTCACGCACTCCTTGCAGACAATTTCAACTGCACTCCTTGCAGGAATTCTCTGGCCCACTTAGAGAAACAATTGAAACTAACTCCTTGTTCTCTCAGACTTCACTTTAACCATGAAATCACATACACAACATATATAAGCAAATATATGGAAAGAAGCAAACATACATGAGCATAATATCAATGATACACAGAGAGTAACACAACCATGGAATTGAATCAAAGCTTTTCTATTAATTCAATGTATGTACATGGAAGTTCTTCATATGCTTCTCTGCGTGCTCTTTTCTTCAGAATGCTTGATTATTATTCAATGTACAAAGGAGGGTGTCTATATCCCGTTTCCCTCTTGCGCTCTAAAGCTATCAAATCTAGAATTAAATTCCTATCTAACTTACATTAAATCTATTAAATGCCTTATCTACCTAAGGACATGAGCTTATCTGCTCAAGGTCCATTACAATATACAAGTGCGCTTCATTAACTCTACACATTAATGTTTGGCGCAACAATATCAAAGTGTTTCCAAAATTTGTGCTGGCGCTGTCCAGCTGTCTTTTCTGCTTCCGCGCTGGCTCGCTTGACGTGGGTGATGCTCCTGCATCATACTCCCTCGCTCAAAAAATTTCATGGGCTCCTGTCCATGAGCTCCTGCATGGTCTGTCCATGCTTCTGTATCACTGCCTCTATCTCCCAGCTGGTATCCTCCACTGGGTGATTCTTCCATTTGACCACTGGGTGATTCTTCTGGTCCTTTTTCTCACTCGCTTGTCCAGTATGCACTCCATCTGTAGTTTCTCTACAACTGGCAATACATTGTCCCAACTGCTATGGTGCTCCGTCACCAAGCTTCTCAGTAAGTCTCCCAGACTCCTGTTGACCACTTCCGTCTATCCGTCTGTATGCGGATGGTAAGTTGAACTAAACGCCAGGTTAGTTCCTAGCTTTTTCCATAGCATCCTCCAAAAATTCCCGATGAACTTGGTATCCCTGTCCGAGACTATGATTTTCGGTAATCCATGGAGTCTAAAAATCTCTTTGAAAAACAAGTTTGCGATGTGCATCGCATCGCTGGTCTTCTGGCATGGAATGAAGTGTGCCATCTTCGAAAACCTGTCTACGACCACAAAGATGGAATCAACACCTCTTTGCATCCTCAGCAACCCCAATACAAAATCCATGCTTAATGCCTCCCATGGTCTCTCTGGTACGGGAAATGGTTGATAAAGACCTGCATTCTTCTTTCTCCCTTTTGAATGCTGACAAATCCTGCATCTGTCAACAAACCGTTTGACATCCGCACGCATCCCTGGCCAAAAATATGATTCGCTCAGCTTCGCAAATGTTTTGTCGTGGCCAAAATTCCCTGCTAAGCCTCCGCTATGTTTTTCCTTCAGCAAGTTCTCCCTCATGGAGCAATTTGGAATGCACAACTGATTGCCTCTGAAGAGAAATCCTTCCTGGATCATGTAGTCTATCCAAGGACTCTGATCTCTGAGAACTGGATTCTCAGCTGCCTCGTATGCCTCTGCAAAATTTGCATCACCTGCATACATGTCTTTAAGGTTTTCAAAACCCAAGGTTTTTGCCCGAAACTCCTGCAGCAACAAACATTTCCTACTCAAAGCATCAACCACTTTGTTAGCAGTACCCGAAATGTGTTTAATCACAAACGTGAAATTCTGCATATACTCAACCCATTTTGCATGTTTTTGATTCAACTTATCCTGTTGACTCACGAACTGCAATGCATGATTATCACTATACAGTATAAATTCCTTTGGGATCAAGTAATGCCTCCACTTTTTCAGCGCCTGTATGATAGCATAAAATTCTTTATCATACGTGGAGTATTTTAGCTTCGCGTCATCCAAATTCTCACTGAAATATGCAATCGCCTTGTCTTCCTGACTCAGGACCGCTCCTATGGCATATCCACTAGCATCACATTTCACTTGAAATGTCTTCTGAAAATCTGGCAACACCAACACTGGTTGCTCTGTGATCTTTTGCTTCAACAGATTGAAGCTCTTCTAAGCCTCGGTTGTCCAATGAAAATTCTTATGTCGCTTCTTTACTGTGTCCATCATCGCTGTGCTAATTCCACTGAAATTCCTGATGAATTTTCTGTAGAAACTAGCCAACCCATGGAAACTTCTCACCTCGAACACATTTCTCGGTGATGGCCAATTCTTTATTACATCCACCTTCTCTGGATCCATCCTCAACTCATTCGCTGAAATAACAAAACCCAAATAAATGAGCTCTGTCTTCATAAACGAGGATTTCTTCATATTAATCAACAACTTCTCCTGTTGTAGCTTTCTCATCACAATGGATAAATGCTTCAGATGTTCAGCCTCTGATTTACTGTAAATTAGTATATCATCCAAATAAACGATAACAAATTTCCCGATGAACTCCCTCAGGACTTCATTCATTAGCCTCATGAATGTGCTTGGTGCGTTTGTCAAACCAAACGGCACGACCAACCATTCGTACAAACCTTCATTTGTTTTGAATGTTGTCTTCCAATCATCGCCTTCCCTCATGCAAATCTGGTGATATCCGCTTTTCAAATCTATCTTTGAAAAATAATTTTCCCCACTCAGGCAATCCATCAGATCGTCCATTCTCGATAGTGGAAACTTGTACCTGATGGTAATTTTGTTAATGGCTCTTGAATCAGTGCACATCCTCTAGCCTCTGTCTTTCTTCGGACTGAGTACTGTCGGTACAGGACATGGACTCAAGCTTTCCCTGACTAATCCCTTGTCCATCAAATCCTGAACCTGTCTTTTGACCTCCTCATTTTCTTGCGGCGTCAACCTGTACGCGGATTTATTCGGTAAACTCGCTCCTGGTATGAGGTCGATGTGATGGCTCACACTTCTCATTGGTGGAAATGAATGAGGTAATTCGTCCACTATGATATCAACGAACTCTCCCAGCAGTTCCTTAATCTCTTCTGGTAAATCATCCACTCTCGTGCTAGTCAGAACGATTCTCGGTTTTCTGACAACAAAGAATTGTGGATCTTCTTTCTTCTCCATCTCTGTGAGAAGTTCCTTCCCACTCATGAGAAGTATTGTATTGATTACTTCCGGATTCACCTCTTTATCCTTTATTGGAAGCAACTTATGGGTTCTCCCATTCTTCTCCAGAGTATATGTGTTCATTCTCCCATCATGAATCACATTTATGTCATATTTCCATGGTCTACCCAGTAACAAATGACATACATCCATGGGAATAACATCACACAAAATATTATCATTATATCGCCCTATTTTGAACTCAACCAAGCATTGTTTGGTAACACTCACCTGATGTCCTTTCTGTAGCCACAAAACTTTGTATGGACTCGGGTGATCAGTCGTTTCCAGCTCTAATTTTTCCACCATCTTGGCTGAAAAGAGATTATCCGTGCTACCACTGTCCACGATAACCTTGCATTTTCTGTCCTTGGCTGTGCAAGCTTTTCTGAATAGTCTGGTCCTTTGCACTGATATTTTCACCTCTTTCTCAGGTGTCAAAACGACTTTATGCATCCCAAGCGATCTTCTGCCGTCTGCATCTTCTGACTCAACATCACGCCTCTGCGCTTCAGTGATGTGAGCTTCTCCTGTATATTTCTTTTTCTCTGGACACTCAAATGACTTGTGCCCATTCTTCCCACACGTGAAACATGTGATAACTCCTCCTCGGCCTCTACCTCGACCTCTAGTATGAGGAAGAGTGTTTGCATCAGCATAATCCTCTCGCTGATCACTCTGTTGTCCTCTCTGTTCAACATATGGCTGCCTCTGCTGTGAGGTTCCACTTCTTTCAACCTTACCCTGAGGTTTCTTCCATTCCTCTTTGGGCTTCTGGAATTTCTCCTGGGAAACTGCCTTGCCTCTGGGCTGACTCCTGCCTCGCCCTCACTGTCCTTGCTTTCGGCTCAGCTTCTCTTCGACTTTCAGAGCCATATGGTACGCATCCTCAACTGTTCGGATAGTAACCATGCTCAATTCATCCTGAATGTCGTATCTCAGACCATTCAGGTATCTCGCCACCTTCTCATCATCACTCTCCCGATGACCTGCTTGGATATTGATCTTGTAGAATTCTTCAGTGTACTCCTTCACCGTCATCAACTTCTGTCTCAGGTTCTGCATTCACCTGAACAGTGTGATCTGATAATCCCTTGGGATGAACTTCGCTTTCATCTTCGCGATCATCCTGTCCCAACTTTTGATTTTCTGTTTACCTTTGGAACGTTTATCGGCCTGTAGCTCGTCCCACCATAATGCTGCAAGCCCCTTCAAGTGCGTAACTGCATGCTTGACCTTCTTATCCTCTTCGATATCCTCATAGTCTAAGTAGGTGTCAAGAACTCGGATCCAATCCAACAACTCTTCTACATCCAGACTTCCCTCGTAGACTGGAATATCCATTTTCACCTTCGCGCCCATTCTGGCGATGGATTTTATCTACCGCTCGGTTGATGCATCCTCTGCTGTGACTTCTTCTGCATGTCCAACTTCCTCTTCAACTTCGGAATCGCTAAGATACCCTGCGCCAACTCCGCGTCTTTGTGTTGTCTCCATCTCTTTGAGTCTCACTCTGAGATCTCGTATCTGTCTTTCCATCTCTAGATTTCCTGCTGGCCTACCTCTTCTTCTCACCTCCCTATCTTCTGGGTCTGGTGATTGTCTTTCTCTCCTAGGCGGCATGACGAATCTTCTTCCCTCTGCTGTAGAAAGCAAGAGATATTCCCACTCTGATACCACAACTGACGGCTACCGACCCCACTCCTCAGTACACGTTCGCCTACACCAGGACCTTCTCTGACCTCGGCCCAAAGAGTNCTACCCACATATTCTCCCTTACTCCGCTATCCCCCTCTCTGCACTCAGAGGATCGGAACTTCGCGCCTTCGCGAGTTCGAATTTGAATCCTGGACTCTCGGATCTTCGAGACCTGAGATGTCGGTCAATCGTTGACTTCCCTTACTCCGCTATCGGAACTTCGCTATATCGCAACTTCGCAATTCGCGACGATCAACTCATACGTTTCCAACCGCCGATACGCGATGCGCCGAGATGCCGATCTCGCGATCTCGCTCTTTCACGTCCTCGTCACTTGCGAGACCAATCTCTTATCCCTTCAACTCCTGAGACCCGATGTCCCGAGAACACCTGCCACGTCCCCACTCTTGTGGTCCCCGCGATCTACAAAATTCCTCGGAACTTCGCTCCTCGTGATCTCCACGACCAAGTTTTCAATCGCTTCCACGCGAAACACCGATATGTCCAATCCACGAATAGAGTCATGCTCCCCGTGATTCCGATCGATGCCCCTGCTCTCCCGGACTTCGAACTCCTTCCACCTGCACTGTAGAATTCATGTCCACTTTCCTCCTTACGCAATCCCCGAACCAGAAGTGTCTCTCCACGAGACTTGTCCGTCAATCTCCATCTATTCTTTACAACCTGCTCATGCACAACTTTTCTCCACTGTCCTTCGACAACTTCGATGACCTATCTCTTCTGAGCTTCCCTGACTTCAATTCCCTCAGGAAGAATCTCTTGCATGCATTCCTTGCGGAAAATCTTCAACAACGCCTAAGTGTTGAAGTCTTCTCGACTCTGCGCTCACCTTCAGCAACAGTATTTCACTTCCTTTGCTCATAATAGCAACTCTGAGACTTCTTCTAGCCTACGCACACCTTGCACGGCTCCGGTGCCAAACCTGCACTTTTGATAAGTCAGAACAAAAGTTTCCTCTAATTGAACCCTGCAGTCACACACTCCTTGCAGAAAAATTCAACTTCACTCCTTGCAAGAATTCTCTGGCTCACTTAGAGAAACAATTGCAACTAACTCCTTGTTCTCTCAGACTTCACTTTAACCATGAAATCACATACACAACATATATAAGCAAATATATGGCAAGAAGCAAACATACATGAGCATAATATCAACGATACACAGAGAGTAACACAACCATGGAATTGAATCAAAGCTTTTCTATTAATTCAATGTATGTACATGGAAGTTCTTCATATGCTTCTCTGCGTTCTCTTTTCTTCAGAATGCTTGATTATTATTCAATGTACAAAGGAGGGTGTCTATATCCCGTTTCCCTCTTGCGCTCTAAAGCTATCAAATCTAGAATTAAATTCCTATCTAACTTACATTAAATCTATTAAATGCCTTATCTACCTAAGGACATGAGCTTATCTTCTCAAGTTCCATTACAATATACAAGTGCGCTTCATTAACTCTACACATTAATGTTTGGCGCAACAATATCAAAGTGTTTCCAAAATTTGTGCTGGCGCTATCCAACTGTCTTTTCTGCTCTCGCGTTGGCTCGCTTGACGTGGGTGATGCTCCTACATCAAGCAATGTACTCTGCTTCTGTAGTTGATAAGGAAATAGACCCCTGTTTCTTACTAATCCCTTCTACCAACGAGTCTCCCAGGAAGAAGGCACCTCCACTGGTGCTCTTTGTTTCATCTACACAATTTGCCCAATCTGCATCTAAATAAGAAGTTAACTGAAAATTCTGATTTCTGGGATACCACAGATCATAAGTCATTGTTCCCTTCAAGTATTTCAAAATCCTTTTGACCACTACCAAATGACTTTGTTTAGGAGCAGACTGATAATGACCTACCATTCCAACAACTTGCATTATATCAGGATGGGATGTTGTGATGTACAAAAGACTGCCTATCATTGATCGATATGTCCTTTGATCAACATCGAGTGAAATGTCATATTTACTGAGCTTGAAACCAACCACCATGGGTGTACTAACAGGAGAGGAGTCCTCCATCTGAAATTTCTTCAACATTTCTTTCAATTATTTTTCTTGAGATATAAAAATTCCTGCAGAACTCTGTTTTACTTGTAAGCCCAGAAAATATGACAGTTCTCCTATCATGGACATCTCAAATTATGTTTGCATAGATTTAGCAAACCACTGGACAGATGATTCATTAGTACAACCAAAAATAATATCATCTACATAAACCAAAACAACTAGTAAATTATCACCTTCAGACTTAATGTAAAGGTTATTGTCAACAGTACCTTTCCTGAACCCTTTTTCTTGAAAAAATTTGTCCAGTCTATAATACCAAGCTCGTGGTGCTTGTTTTAGTCCATATAAGGCATTCTTCATCTTAAAAACATAATTAGGATTATCTGTCAATGAGAATCCTTCAGGTTGCTCCATATATACTTCTTCCTCTAGATATCCATTAAGAAATGTTGACTTAACATCCATTTGATAAACTTTAAAGTTCTTATGACATGAATAAGAAAGAAACATTCTGATAGCTTCCAATCTTGCCACTGGTGCAAAAGTTTCATCAAATTTCTAACCTTCAACTTGTGCATACCCTTTACAGACCAATCTGGATTTATTGCTAACAACTTGTCCTTTTTCATTCATTTTATTCTTGAACACCCATTTGGAACCTATTACATTTTTATCTTCAGGTCTAGGGACAAG
>SNQJ01S0076862.1:17475-29563 GCA_010110895.2 Picea sitchensis | reverse complement strand
CTACACCACGTGATATCATAGCTCTGCAAGAGAAAATGTATGTGAATGTGGGTGTAACAATGTTGTTGATAATTATGTCCTAGGCATACCATTGGTCCTCTGCCTGAGATATTATGTTGTTTGATTCTTATTGGACAAGGGGTCTCGACTCCCCTACATCAATTGAGAATGTTTGAAAGCCATCCTTAACTTGATTGTGTGTTTGGGCCATTGGATGGGTAAGTAGAAAATTCAATGGTTGAATTTTCATCTCGATTGACTTATGCCAACTTGTTTTGTTCCTCAACAATAATTTCACATTAAGACATTACTTAAGGGTTATGTTAGATTGTGACATTCCTTCGAGGCTATGTTGGACTATGACATTTCTCCATGGTTATGTCGCATTGCAATTTTAATCAAGGGTTATGTCGCATTGAAACATTCCTCAAAGGTTAATTGGATTGCAACATTTATCCATGGTTATGTCACATTATGCTATTCATCTTAGCTAGATTATGTCAAATTGATAAATTCATTGATGGTTATGTTGCATTGTGGTGTTCATCAAGCATTATGTTGCATTGTGACATTAAGATATAAAACACTCTATTAATGTTCTTAAACTATGCCTATCGACATTCATTGAAGATTATGTCAAAATGTGACATTCCTCAAGGGTTATGTTGGATTGCAACATTCCTCACTAGTTATTTTACATTGCAACATTCATTTCTGTTGACTTATGCTGAATTTCTACATTCCTCAATGGTTATTTTGCACTATGGAATTCATCAAGGTTTATGTCGCGTTTTTATTATGGTTAACCATGGTTAACTATGGTTGATCATGTTTGATTTTGGTTAATTATGATTGACTATGGTTGACCATGATTTACTATTGATGACTATGTAGACTGGTTGAGCATTGTTGACTTTGGTTGGCCATGGTTGACTATGGCTAATAATAAACCATGGATAACATAGTCAACCACAATGAATCATAGTTAACCATGAGTTACTATTGATGACTATGTCAACTTGCAATGTTCCTCACTGGTTATGTCACATTGCAACATTCATCAAGGATTATGTTGCAATGTGAATGTGGTTGACTTTCGATAAGTTTGATTGATTATCATTGTCTTAAGTTGACTATATGGTTTCCTTTATGGTTTAGAGTGTTTTGATATGGTTGAATTTGGTGTAAAATTTCTACCATTGAAATCTTTTAAGAAGGGTAGAGATGATTCCATTTGGTTTAAAATTTCTACCATTGAAATCTTTTAAGAAGGGCATAGATGATTCCATTTAGTTTAAAATTTATACCATTGAAATATTTTAAGAAGGTCATGGAAAACCAAAGTTCAGAGGATACTAAAGCTCACCAAAATTACAAAAACATGATGCACATAGAATCTTTGTCATCAACCACACACATGAAAATATTCATGCCACATGAAGATATCTAGATCTGAAAAGAGGTGTGGTGAAGAATTCATGTTGTATCCTAATCAAGGTCAAATGTAAGTAACCGAGCATATGAAGGATTGGTCCCACCAATAGAATTAAATTATGCCTTATTCTACAAGGGATGGCTCTAAAGGACTTCTAAAGAAAACACAGAACAAGGTTCCTAAACTAAATCTTTCACAATACTATAATTTTGAGCAACTTAGGTATTTGGATTATGAATAGTCCTTCATAATATACCCTTGGGAGGTCATTTAATTGTGTCAATAACTACTCTCTCTATATAAATAGGGTTGATTTATGTGGGAGATTCCTTATCATTTGATCCAATTACCGGAGATTCATAATTACGATTCCTGGTCTAAATGTTGACATCCCTATAACACATGAAAATATTGATACTCAAAGTACTTACCCCATGTGACGAGGCATATTGATTTCCCCCTTGAAAAGTGGCAAGGTTACCAGTGACCATTTTTCACTTTTGTGGAGGAAAGGGGTTGGTAATTACCGTAGGAGTTTTAGCTTCTTACTCAACCATCCATTTTTTGTTGTCCTCCATATTGGGGCATAGGTGAATTATCTAATCTCCTTTGCAAATATTATGAGGAAATTTGACCTTCGTCCTCTCCTTTTTCCCCCCAGCATTATCATTTATTTCGTTATTTTTAGTGGTAATTGACTAAACTTATAATTTTTCTTCTTATGATTTGTTTTCCTCTAGGTCATTGATTTCCTTCAAGATTCATAGATTGCATAGTCATAGGTTGATTTGTATTTATGGAAATTTTTCCCATTTGACTTCCCACCTGATTGACTATAGTATTTCCAAAAAACCAATCACACCATCAAAATTAGGTCTTGGAATTCATGTTGCAGAATCAATATCGAAACAAGGAACATTTGGAATTATCTCATATAACATCCAAGACTAGTAATAAATCAAATCCAACTTCTAGGCTTTAAAAATGACTTGTTCTTCTATGACTACTTCTCATAAGGATACATCTTTGGAAATATTAGGTAATAAATATTTCACAAACCAATTAGCTAATAAATTGTATGGAATACAAACTCTAATAAATAGACATATTTTGTAAAATATGGTGAGTATATGCAGAAGAGATCTAGCTAGTAGAAGAATGAACACAGCTTGCAAAGGTAAGAAGACGAGAGAGAAATTTGAGAGAAAAGAATGAGAATTGTATTAACCAAAATGAATGAATGATAAAATACAAATTATATCCTTTGTATTTCTCATCTAATGCGCCATAGTGGTGGTCTAGAGATATGTAGGCACACTCAGGATTTTATGAGAGTTAACTTCCACCTAGTCCTACTTAACCAGTCATGTAGTCTTCAGTTAAGTGGACAGACTAGAGTGAAATGAGGAAGAGATCAAGCATGCAAAATGAATGCACCTTCCTAGTGATGATCCCAAGGTAAGTGTGCATCACTGGTGATGATCCTGTGGTTACTTGGTGATAAAACCAAAGTTACCTTGAATGACTCCACTCCTCTAGTCAACTGAAGAGAATATTCTCCTATAATGTAGGAGAGGTTCCTAAAAAATAGGAGACCCTCAATAATGACTAATAAAAATATGAAAATATGAAAATAAGGAAAAAATATCCTAGGTGTGTGTAATATATCCATATTTTTCTCCAACCATGGATGTGATCAAAAATACGAGTTGAGGTATTTTCTCATAATGATGTTAGTAGTTTAGTTCCAGTCTCATAGTATGATGGGTAATTGGAAATGTGCTAAGAATTTCATGGCTAATGATGAGAAGTTGTTTTAATATGCATGTGGCAACTCAATGTGTCACTTAGTAGTGACCTCTATCAAAGTTCTTTGAAAAATCTACAAATGCACATTATCATCCATTAATAAATTCAATGAGCACCAACGATGAAAATTCATAACATGATTTGATCGATCTTCTCTACGTTTACCCTCAAGTTTTGGTATATATAAATGAAATTGAGTTGGTATATTAGACCATATAGGATCATGGCTAATTGGTTCATTCACAAGACGAGATAGACTAGACAAGTTTAATGCCGCGAAAAATGGAAACTGAGGCAGGGAAATAAAATTAGGGTTGAAAAATGGTGAATTTGGCACCTCATCATATGCCACATTACTACTTGGATAATTTCCCCCATTTACATTTCCACTACGAGGAGTTTAACTTGTTTCTAGGTGTAAACCCTACACCAAAATGAAACCCCATGTTGGGTACAAATGTGATTCCTTTAGGAAATCCATAAACAAGATTGATTGTGATTCCAGGTGAAAATTTGGATCCAGGAGAAAATATAGAACTACGTAGTAAATCTATATCCAAAAATATTTTTTCACCCCAAAGTAGATACAAAACTATGACAGTAGTTCCCATAGTCAAGAGTATATTACTAGGGAAAACTAATGATGGTATAGTCATTGTGACACCAATCCAATATATTCATACACAAAGTACTTCTGACTTCACCTACATACTTCATTCCACAAAAAATCCTTCAAACCCTAGTCATATGTAGCATTCATGCCCTAGCCAACCTCATAGTATCATTCCAAAATATAATCCCTAAGGGAAACATCACAACCTCAGAATAACACACACGGAAGCATCACACTGACGGAAACATCACAACATCATAATAGTGCATATGGCTGCATCACAGTGACAACAACATCACAACCTCATAATAGCGCATACAACAACATCACAGTGATGAAAAAATTGCAACCTTAGAATAACGTACATGGTGGAATCACAGTGACAAAAACATCACAACCTCATAATAGCACACATAGCAACATCATAGTGACGGAAACATCACAACGTCAAAATATCACATACAAAAACATCACAGTCCTATAGCACACCTTGAGAACGCGGAATACCCCAATAAAATCCCTTAGAATTCTCTTGCACACCTTTAGATCCCCAGAATACACCCCAACACCTTTAGGGCACCTCAGATCACTTCCACACACCTCAGAAATTATATCTTACTCATTTTATCTACAAATGCATAAATATATCTTGTATTTATAGTAATTATGTCCCCACTTTCAGGGATGACCTATAAAGATTGGTTCAGTCGACCTCATTTTGTTGGTTGGGTTGTCGAACATAAAAATTCATATCACCTCATTCCTTGGGAGTTAGAAATAATTCCATATACCATTGGAAATGTCTCGGAATAACATTTCTAACCATATAAATTATGCTCCAATTTGAGCTATGCATGTAGGGAAAATTTTCCTTCAAAGATAAGGTATCCAAACAAACCATCAAAAATCCAAAAGTAATACTTTCAACAATATCCATCTTGCAATCTTTGTCTTAGAAATTTGTATGCTTGTAATATTTATCTTGGACATATGTAGACTCCCCTTGTCTTTGACATCAATGACAACAATATTTCCAACAAACCACCCTTAAAATCCCTAGAAATGTTCTCCCACGGTCTAGTAGGTATAAGTAGGGGATGGTATAAACCTTTATTTTTGTTATTTGACTTGTTGGTTCATCAAATTATGTACCCTGTAATAAACCTAACTACATGTTATTTCATTCTAAGCAAATACACATAAATTTGTAAGTTGGAAACTATTTTCTCAACACCAAGATCCCTTGCAACTTTGGAGGTGTGAGCCTCCTCACTAATAAGCTACACTATTTCACCTTTGGGAACATAGAGCTTGTTTATATTGTAGGGAAACCCATCTTGGAGATTATAGTTAGATTTACGGTCACCTTATTATACACAAACGTTCCCTTGTCACAATTGAAAGACCTATTTGAAGTCCTCATCTTCTATGTATGCCTCTTTGTATGTATTATGGGTTAAATGCTCCATGTGCATAAGAGTTCCAAAATCTATGATATTGGAAGTAGGTGGAATTAAAAGAATATATGCCAACTTATTAGTGTTACCCTTATTATATTTAATCATTGTATGAAATTGTTGTAAAACCCCTTTCCACTTATAGTGTCTAGTTTTTTAAAGCTTACTCTAGGCATGCAAATACAATAGTCACTAGTGATCAGTGTGGATGATGGTCTCCTTGCCAATAATATAATGCTTCCATTTCTTAATATATTTAAATAGAGCATAGAATTCCTTATCATATGTATGGTAGTTTTAGGAATCCACATAGAAAATTTTAGAATGATAGCATATCGGCTTTCCTCCCTGTATCAAGAACGCTCTCACAACATATGCACTTGTATTTGTTTCCACTTCAAAATGTTTCTATAAATCAAGAAATTCAAGAATTGGTGCTTGACTAATTTTTCATTTTATCTCATCAAGATATTTTTGTTGATTATTTCCCCACTGGAAACTCTTTCCACTGGATATTATGATATGGAGTGGTGTATACACACTGAAAATGATGTTATAATCTTTCATAAGCATTGTTCTTCCAAACAAAGATCTTAACTTCGATGAAATTAGTAGGAGTTGGCCACTTGAGGATGACCTCCATATTTGTGGGATATATATTGAGTTTCCCTCCACCAATAACATACACTAAATACATTAATAATTGTTAGGTGAATTCACATTTCTTTATATTTACCAGTAGTTAATGCTTTTTTAGAGTCTCTAACACTTGCATGAGATGTGAGATATGATCTTCCTAGGTAGAGATATAAACCAATATATCATATAAGTACACTATTACAAATGAATCTAGAAAGGGACACAATACATCATTCATCAAACATAATTGTATTTGGTGCATTACATAAACCAAAAGGCATTACTAACCATTCATATCAGCCTTGCCTTGTCTTGAAGTGGTCTTCTAGGTGTTTTCTTCTTTATCGTGTACTTAGTGGTATCTCAATTAGAGATTCAAATTAGTGAATTACTTGATGTGTTGCAATTGATCTAGCAAGTCATCGAACCTATGTAGAGGGTATCGATTCTTGAGTGTGATCTTATTCAAATATCTGTATTTGTACACATTCTCCAAGTCCCATTATTCTTGGTACTATGATGATAGGTGATCCATAAGGTAACGTGCTCAGTTTAGCTACCCCCTACTCCAATATATACTGCAATCATTTATTCACTTCATCTTCTTCTAGTGTAGACTATCTATACAACCCAATGTTTGGAAGTGGGGAGTCAAGTGATGACTATGTCTCATGCTCCACTTCCCTCTTAGGAGGTTAACCCTTTTGGATCTTAGAACAATTCTTTGTACACTTGAAAAATCTCCTCNCCAAACAAAGATCTTAACTTCGATGAAATTAGTAGGAGTTGGCCACTTGAGGATGACCTCCATATTTGTGGGATATATATTGAGTTTCCCTCCACCAATAACATACACTAAATACATTAATAATTGTTAGGTGAATTCACATTTCTTTATATTTACCAGTAGTTAATGCTTTTTTAGAGTCTCTAACACTTGCATGAGATGTGAGATATGATCTTCCTAGGTAGAGATATAAACCAATATATCATATAAGTACACTATTACAAATGAATCTAGAAAGGGACACAATACATCATTCATCAAACATAATTGTATTTGGTGCATTACATAAACCAAAAGGCATTACTAACCATTCATATCAGCCTTGCCTTGTCTTGAAGTGGTCTTCTAGGTGTTTTCTTCTTTATCGTGTACTTAGTGGTATCTCAATTAGAGATTCAAATTAGTGAATTACTTGATGTGTTGCAATTGATCTAGCAAGTCATCGAACCTATGTAGAGGGTATCGATTCTTGAGTGTGATCTTATTCAAATATCTGTATTTGTACACATTCTCCAAGTCCCATTATTCTTGGTACTATGATGATAGGTGATCCATAAGGTAACGTGCTCAGTTTAGCTACCCCCTACTCCAATATATACTGCAATCATTTATTCACTTCATCTTCTTCTAGTGTAGACTATCTATACAACCCAATGTTTGGAAGTGGGGAGTCAAGTGATGACTATGTCTCATGCTCCACTTCCCTCTTAGGAGGTTAACCCTTTTGGATCTTAGAACAATTCTTTGTACACTTGAAAAATCTCCTCTAATTGGAATTTTTTCTCTTTAACACACCCCTCTATAGATTCCTTTACTTTTAATGATTAATCTCCTCGTTGATTCTCTATTAAGAATATTAATACAAACTCCCTACTAGAGCTAGTCAATTTCTTTGCTTGGTTAGTACTTGTCAAAGAGATCTTGGATTTACCTCTATTTGCATTGATGAGGAAGGATTTCCTATCCTTGATTTGGTCATTTTGTTTTTCTCTCCTCATAAAGAATGCATCCCTCATATGCATGTAGGGCCTTCCAAACACTACACCACATACATCAAGTGGTACTACATTTACCTCCACTTCATCAATATAGTTTTCACTTATAAAAAAAATGGTATTACACTCTTTAATAACATCCAGTTCTTCATACTTGTTTACCCATCCTAGTGGATATGGGTGAGGATGGTCATGAACTTCCAATCCAAGCTTTCTAACCTGATCTTCTACTACAAGGTTGGCCTATGAATCCAAATCAAATAGAGAATCCACCATTTTTCTTGACCTGGATCGTAAGATGGAAGATTTTAGTCATCTCCTTCTCTTCCTTGAGATGGAGGCTACTTGTATTCGCCTCCTTCTGCATTATGGTATAGACAATATTTTCATCAACATCTGAGCTACTCTTTGTCTGGTTTCATGACTCCATGGCTAGCATGTTATTCTTCTTAGAATCTTTCTTGTGATTCTTTGTATTCAACCTCAAATGTAGCTTCCAACACTTATCTTTGGTGTGACCATCAATATTACAATAGTTACAGTGGTAGTTTGGATCCTTTCATTAATGTTAAATGGATATTGTCTTATTTTCCTTTCCTTTACACTTCTTCTTTCCCTCCTTGGAAGCATCTTGGTGGTCTTTTTGCTTAAAACCACCTGGTTGTATTTTATTACTATCCATGTACTTCAAATATTGTTCTTGCACACATGTGTCATCAACTATCCTAGGTTTAAAGAGAATCACTTACATTTGTAAATGATTATATATACAACCCAAATACTTTAGGAGTAGATATGGGTTCTTGGGAGATATACCCAACACAATGACCATAATTTTGAACTTTATGGTGTTCTCTTGCACACTCTACCCTTGTTTACACCAAACGTTATGCCAATGGATCCACTAGTCCTCTTCATTCTCAATAAGGTAGATATGTGAATTAATGAGGGTTTTAAACACCTCCCACTTAGTCATTGGGAGATCACCTTCTATCCTAAACATCTTTGTGTGACTTTCCCACCAAGTTTGGTCATGGCCCTCTAACTTTAGTGGGAAAAATGAAATTTTTCATTCTTCTTTCGATGCTATGAACATTGAAATAAACTTATAAATGTTTCAACCATTGATTCAACTTAACGAAATCAATCTCACCTCACTAGAAAATTTGGGCCATTTTGCGACAGCTATTTCGACGCTCTTGCGATGTTATGTCGTGGAAATTGGGACGAATATTGGGTCTCCCAAATGTCACTTCGCGTGACGTGGAATGTGCGACGAACCTGACTTAACGTTGCAAGAGAAACGACAGTAGGGAGTTATCACAATTGTGACAAAGAAGAAATACCATTGCTAGGATGACGAAGTAGGGAAATCATCGAAAGAGCGACAAAGTGGGGAAATCGTCGCAAAGCGAATAACGATGAAAATTGTCGCAAATGAGACAATGTAGAGATATCATTGCAAGAGAGACAATAAAGGGAGATCGTTGCACACTCGAAAATAGGTAGATTGTCACAAGATCAACAAACGTAACAAAGTTTGCGATGAATCAGCTTTCGAAGGGGTTGTCGCAAGAGCGACGAAAACATGGTATATTGAAATGAAATTTCTATATAATTTTTCATTATTTGTATATAAAGTTCGTCGTAATAGTTGTATGGGTCGTCGCAATTGCGACGACAACAATTTATTTAAAAAAAAAAAATGATTTTTGAGCAAAAAAAATAAAATTTTAATTTTGAGCCAATTATACAAGGTGATATGATTGCACAGTAAAGAGATCATCCAAGTGAATTTGTTTCATTGATAGAGTGTTGGTAAGCATGTGCAACATAAAAAAATTGTTTCCATGCTAGGAACCAATTGGTCCTAGTAGAAGGAGGGCATTCACACATCCTCTTGTGGAATTGCTACATGATAGCATAGCTAGGAACTAGAGATAAATCCATAGCAATAACTCGAGCCAGTAACAAAATCCAACATTCATAGTTAGATCCATGGTCAAGAGAAACAGAAAGATGACACATTGTTCTAGATTGGTCCTCTAATATTTTGGATAACAAAAACACTCTCAATGGGGAGGATTGATTTGAAATGGATCTGAACACGGGAATGATTGTAAGAATCAATACCTACAAGTGTAATTTAAAAATTAATGAAGGTTATATAATAAAGGACAATGCATGATTTAATAAATTAAATGAGACAAAGAAAACAAAAGTAAAACAAAATAAAATAGAAAAATGAAAATAGGAGCAAAAAAAAGATAGAGCAATGGGAACTAAAAGGTCGGTCTCTTGGCCTTCCCATTGCCCCCATGATATCCTATTCATCCTTTTGACACGACTCTCAAAGGGTATTTTGGACAAAGAGGAAAGTATGCACAAAGATCCATGAGTTACATTGTAACCAAAGATTCTCAAAATGAGAATTGAGTAACCATTGAAATTTGTTTTTGCCATTTGGGTTGGTTCTAGAGTAAACATTATGTTATTGTGTGACATCTCATTTATGTTAAATTAATGGAATATAAGTTGGATTTGAGTTTAATTAAAAGAAAAACCAGTGTCCTATACAAAAGTTACTGAAGATGAGATACTAGCATGCTATGTCTCATATGCAATATGTAGAAATGATGGAGGAACTATTGAGGGCAATGGATCCACTTGCTAATATCCCTTTGGAATATTAGTAGTATGTGGTTTTAGTGTGGGATGAAGGAGGAAACAATGTTACCCTTGTGGATCCCTTTGGAATATTAGTAGATGATCCCTTTGGCATATTAGTAGTATGCGGTTTCAGAAAATTTGGTGGTAGTGAGAACTCTTGAGTATAATTGAGCTTGCCTTTATTGTTATGTGGGACTTCATATTTCAAAGTGCAATTTTGGGAGTTGACGATTGGCATTGTTACTAGGGTCGAAAAATTCTGATTCCCTGGATTCAACAGATCTGGTATAGCATGGTGTTGGGAAGTCATATTTCTTTGAATCATTAGTTTACAGTTGCTTGTATTGAGGGTGAGAGAAAGAAATGGTATGCAAGGCATTTGAATATCTCACATGGTAACTCCAATTATGGAGCACCTCCCTTTGATTTTTATGGATAAATTTTCTCTAGTCCAGGAGGATCAAGATCTTGACTACTATAGTTTTGTGCAACACAAAAGAGATATTGATGGGGGTGGTGAGCATAATATTTAAGTATTGAAATAATAGAATTGGATAGAACCCTAAGAAGGGTAGTCTTTGTCAAATCATTGTCAATGGAGAGTTATATGAGGATCCTCTATATGAAATTTACTACCATGATTATGAAGAAAAACGTCATAATTTGATATTTTTCTTGGAGATCACTTTTAACATTGTGTTATGGGTATGGGAGGTCATATTAAACACATCTAATGCATATCGTGGGGATTCAAAAACCATAATAATTGTTGCTATAGTGTGTTCCTTTCCTAATATTTCCATTGAAGGTTTAGTTACAAGTTTTGAACTATATTCATGGTGGTTGTTTTTGCTACTTGGTTCTCCTCTTTTTGTATGGAAATGCCTAGAATTTCCAAGTGGAGGCATGGTGTTAGTTGGAGAAGATGATGACATCTCATGCTCTCTTTTATTATCCACAAAAGTTTCATTATTTTATTACTTATTGTAGCTTAGGTGACATGCTATCACAACTCTCTCATTGTAGTTTAATTTTTTTTACCTCATCAATGGTGCTGGGTTCCCTTTATCTTGGTATTGGTTCATAGGCCTAAGGTGTTGGCTCAAAGCCTTTACATTAATCTCTAAGCATGATAATAGGGTTTTAGGTTGCTTCTTGTGATTTTCTTTTTGTTTTGAGGGTGTGTTTATCCCACACACCTTATTGAATATATGTGGGAGATAAATTGGGTCTTTTCTCATAGACAGATTGCTCCCTTGCACATCAATGAATTGTTTTTAAAGGGACAAATTAGTTGACATATGGTCAAAACTCTCTCATTGTCGATTATTTTGTTTTCTTCATTGATGGTGTTGGGTTCCCTCTATTTTAGTAGTGGTTTGTAAGATGTGTGGAAAAACCTTGAGAATTTACAGTAATGAATGGGATACTAATGATCCCAATATTGAAATATAAAATGGAGAATGTGAACATGTTCATGGCATGTTTCAAGATAAAAATGGTATGGCATGTGATGCTATAGAACTTCATGATAGCATTTATCTCTCTTTGTCTTCAACTATAGTACAAAATTAAGGATATATTTCATCTAACACTAACCATGGGTTCAATGATAATCAAATTATTGGTGCTAAATCAAAGTGAAAGGAAATTATCCTTCATCTATGATTAATGAGGTTATGT
>SNQJ01S0076860.1:36640-51905 GCA_010110895.2 Picea sitchensis | reverse complement strand
ATGCAAAATTGTTGGAATGGGAAAGGTAAAAATAAAGCAACGAAATGGAAACCAATGGTTGTTGAAAGAGGTAAAACATGTTCCAGATTTAAGAAAAAATCTGATTTCAATAGGGAAGTTGGCAAGTGAAGGTTTTTAACGAACCTACCGCTCGTCTCGACTACAAACCTCATATAACCAGTGATTTTTTTTTTTATTGTTTTAAAAGTGTGTGCACGCGTGTAGAAAGGAAACAGACACACTGGACTCTACATGGCCACCCGACGACTAACAAGATGCAACCACGACGATCACAACAAGAAGAGATAAGGCGCACAACAAGTAACTACAAGCATTTAAACGACATAGACAAAGGAAGAATCCATAATAGTAGATTTTACTATTTCTGCACAGGAAAGCAGGGCATTTAATCTTAGTTCTCTGCTCCAGAGAGAGAGAAGGTCGGATAGGCTCCTGGCCGACTTCTCAGACAGAAACTAGTAACCCGACGACGAACAAGACACAAGCAAGACAAGCACAACAAGACGACATACGACGTACCACAGTAACATCATGCGTTCAACGACGATCAAGCGGAAATAAGTAATACTGACTACCCCTCCATCCTACCCTGCAATGGTTAGGACCTCCACGACACATAAGAAACGCTCAACCCCAGGTTCCCATCGATTTTAACCATTTAAGGTCTCAGGGCTGGCGACTGTTTTGAGGAACATGGAGGTGTCTACTTCCCGTCCGACACAAGCAGACCAAGCACACAAAATTACAACCCAGTACGACATTAGTTAATCAAGGGACTACGATCTATAAGATTCTTAAGGTTATTCCAATGCGCAACCCTAGATCATCATTCGTCAACAAGGTATCCTCTGAATCAACATTCAAGGGGCCTTAATGTGTAAGTTTGAACTTCGACCGGTTTAACATTCAACAACATAATTAGTCATTAATTAAAATCATAGAATAAAGAAATTGCTATAATTATCATTGTCTCAATAACTAACATTTAATCTATAATAACCGAAATATCCTGAATCATTAAATGCACTCCTCGTAAAATTTGCATTAGCATTCATTCCATGATCTAAACTCATAATTCGGTTAGACAATAATTATGAGCCAGTAATTGTCTCCACAACAGAAGGATGATGATTCCATAATTAATGCAAAATTCAAGAATCCCTTCCTCGCAAGCACATAATTAACATTAACATTAACTAATGATCTAAATGTATAATCGATAAAGTAACGTTAACATTAACATTTGAATGTACAACGATCTAATGTATAATGATCTAAATGCATAAATGTATAAAGTAGCATTATTATTAACAATAACTAAAGGATCTAGATTGATATAATTGTTATAAATGGAAGGGTTCAATTTTTAACAACAGAAAACAAATACAGCCTTATATAACCAAATTTCCCAATGCATAGAAAGAGTAAATCCCCGCTTTAAATAAATAACAAAAAGAATAAATCCTATCTTAAATAAAATAGTAAAGGAATAAATCCTTTCTCAAATGAATATTTAAAAGAATACATCTTTTCTTTAATTAAATAGATCAAGAATATCCCTTCTTAAATTATTAAATAAAAGCACATGTCCCTTACTCTCTCAATGAATAATAAAAGAAACATTCCCTTTTGCAGAAATCCACTTTAAAATTAGTAAGGACATGCAACTGGTAATTGCTGTACAAAACCTCACGTAGTTCAAGACAATAGTTAATGAAATTTCCTTCTTCAGCCACGACAATGGTAACTAGTACCACACGCTACGCAATACCAAATCAGTTCAGATTTGAAGTAGACGTGGAACAATATCCTGAACCAGAAGCCAAGGAAACATAATGATAACAACAAGGGAATCCACGCTGGGAGTGCATGCCCAAATCAAGGGCTAAATTTGAGCGCAAGACAGAATGATGCGTCTGGCAGAGTTAAGGGCCTAGACAACCCAACACGTGGCCCACCGAGGGAGGGTGTCATCAGCATGGAAAAGGGGCGTAATGCACCCAACAGAGGCGAAGGTAAAAAGATGATGGTGGCAGGGAGACCGTTGAAGGGGTTTGAAAGTTACACGCACCAGTGGTCACGATGAAACTGCCATATGCGAGTTTTAGAAAAATTGAATCGTAACGCAGAGAATCCTGTCCTGCGCAGGCGATGAAACAAATCGCGACCTAAGATATCGCGCAAGAAAAGACATTTCGGAGGGAATCACGGTTAAGGTTTACAGTGGACAAACCGAAACGACGAGGATATAGGTGCATTAATCAGGGCGCAGCCTGCAAACTGTGTGAGAAATCTCGGTCGCGTTTTTACCCCAGCATGCATGAGCGCATGTGTAAAATGTCATTGCGATTCTGACTGTGGAAAGACCACTGAGCAGTCCTTGAAAATGCACATCCATGCTTATCAACACTTCGATTCTACCCATCTCAAACGTATGCAGAGGCGAAAGGTACGGGTTTTTCTTGAGATCACAGCGACAGAGACAAACCTAAGATACAACAAAATGCAGGCTGCAAAAGATACATCACATTACTATTCCTCAGAAAAATCGTTGAGTGTTTAATAAAACTGAGTGGCGGGGGTTCTGTGTAAGAATTTGCAGACAAAAATGGTTTCATTTTTTTTGTTCATTCCAATACCCCGTTATAACGCAGACATAACATAGAACGTTGGTCCACCCCCGGGGCACCCAAAAACGCATACACAGAATGTTTATATGTTTTCCTTTTATTATCAGGTTGCCAAAAACATGCTGGCAGAAAATCGATTAATCTAACCAACGCCAGATTACCAGTTCGCATTTTATATAACTATTGACAGAGGTGAAGGTAAGGATTCTAGTCCCCTTTTACCCATCTAGCAATTTCACATTTCAAACTATAACTGTAACTATACGATCAGTCTTATTGCCTTCAAGTAAAAAGAGATTGCAGCTGGAAAAACATTTTTATTACATCTGCTGGAAAAATACATACGACTGTTCTTATTGCATTCAAGGGGCAATGAGATTTCATTGCTAACAGATTTTATTACACCTACACGGAAATAGAAAGCCGTGCATATAAAAACCCCAATCTATTACGCTTCAAGCCCTCCGGATGGTACATTCAGAACATATTTTTATTACATTAGCAGGGTATTGGAGAAAAATACATGTACGATCTATCTATCTACATTTCACGCAACAAGAAGAGTCCATTGTTAACAGATTTCTTTTTTTTTTATTACCTCTACATAGATTTAGAAGGCAATACATATAAAACCACTATACTGATACCAGCTTAGCCTACTCGACCGAATTTGTTAAACAAAATCCATATCGTTGCCTTAATTCCTGCCTTGATGATGTCCGTGTGCTCCGAGCCTCTCCCACGCCGTGTCGCTCCTGCTCCATGCCGTTCCCGCTCCCCGACCATAGAGACCTCACCGGTACCTCCCAGCCAATCTCTAGGGGTACTCTGCTTCCCCCTTAGCCCCCCGAGCCGCAAAGGGGCCACACAAATCCATAAGGTATGCCTAGCTTCCCAGCTCGCTTCGCAAGGCTGAGTTACCACTCCAATACCAGCTGAGAAAATCCCAACTCCTCACAAGCAATCAATCCAGTCTCAATTCGACAGCATAACGATCCCTAACCCTAACCCTCCTTTTATTTTTTATAGTGTTTTGAGACCCCTCCTTTCCCTAAATCACATTTCATTTAATTTTTCGTGAAAACCCTCTAAAAATTCTCTGTCTTACAAGTGTCACTCATTCCCCACGTTCTCTCTCTCACAAGTGTCACCCATCCCCCACGCTCCAAAATTATTTTCTCTTATTTTAAAAAAAAAAAAACCCATAAAGGTAAATGCGTTAATGCATCTTTTCATTTTATTTTAAATTCATAATTTTTATAATTCCGCTACCAAGCAAATAATTTTATTACTATTGGTTCACTCCGAGTTAACTAAAACTGTATTTATGTATACTTTTATTTTAAGAAAAAGTTATGTTTCAATTTGAATAAAAGCTATGAGTTCATTAAAAGTTAAATGGTTGAAAAGATTATGAAATCTTGTATCTGCTGATATATTGGTTGTATAGTTGGATGAAGTTAACATTAATGAATCCAATAAATAGAGCTCAATTACGTTCTAAAAATTGTATTCTCCTTTCATTGCAATGAGGTGTGAACTCTAGCCTAAAATCTCATAATTATGCTTTGCTTAATTATTTTAATAATGGTTATTATGGTTAATTGCTATTAATAATGATATGTGGGTATAGGATTAGGTCAATATTCATTCGAGCTATCTCATTTAGAATTAGTGTTAGGATCTTTTAGAGTTAGAGTTAGGGCCTTTTCCTTAAGGTTAAATGAAATTTCATCAGAGAAGTTTTTTTTTTGACTTAGGGTTAGAATTTGAACTCCACTACACCGCTTAGGGGATTCGCTTTTAAGAATTTATTAGCGCTATTTATCTTAGGGATATTTAGGTTTGTTTCCTTCATCCACATCAATGCTAATGCGTCTCTTCGTGGACTTCACCACGCAGCTCCAAGGGTGCCACTGCCTCGCTCGCTTCTATGCTGACGTGGCTCCCCTTCAGGATGCACCACGGCTCCAAGGGTGCCACCCGGGCTTCTTGTGTTTTGTGCAACGCAAGGTTCTTCAATATGCACCATACTGCAGTTCAAGGTGCCACTCGGCCAACTAGAAACGATTGGTAGACATCTATAACCCCGGAGTCAACACCACCGTGAACTTGTGGAGACTAAGGGCTCTAAGGAATAAGGCCCTGACATTCCAATTACAAGACCCCTTAGAATCATTGTGAGCCGCTTTCACAGTCTTCCCTCACGAAATCATAGATCCTCTCGTACTAGGTAATCATTAAACTACAACAGCTATGCATGGAGTGCGTTAGGCCGTATGTGGCTAAGCTGGGTCCACCCTCCCTTCAAATCGGAAATCGTGGCCCCTTTTACTCCATATGTGAGTTACCGGTCAAGCTATCGCCATCTTGCATCATCGACAATCGTGGTCAACATGTCAACATCAAATCATAAATCAATGAAATATCACCGTAAATAAATCAACCAAATAGCACACTCCCTGACTCATTTTTATTGAGTGTGTAGGGTTTTGCATCCTCAAGGTCCAAAACCTCAATGACTCAATAGCTAACCGAAATAATAGCACCTGCCTACATCAAATAGTAAACATCATGTCGTCTATCAAAACACACCATAATCAAGCATAAATTTATTAACATCGTAGTCCGATCACTTCATGAGAAGGTCCTCAAATAATAAGTTTTCTCAAGGAGCGATGTTACAAGGTTGTATATCCATATTTACAGATAAGATGTGAAGGTCATCAAAGGATCATTGGTGATAGCCAAAGGAGAGAAGGTAGTTACATTGTATCTATGTACCGGTAATAATGACTCTTATATCTCTTTATATTCTACAAGACTGGATACAAATACTATGGAAACCATAGGATGGGATTACATGAGGAGAAGGGTATGCGTGATCCTTCACAAAACAAATTTTGTTGCCGATCTTAAAACAAATTGATTTTGGACTTTGTGAGTACGGTTTATGGAAACAAAAGAGAGTCGATTTCTCGTGAGTTGGAAAAAGAAAAGAAGAATGAAAGGTTAGAGATTTCCGTGCATACGCATGTATGGGGACCAGCTCTCGTATCATCTCTTGGTGGCTCCTTATTATTATGTTTGTTTTACTATTGATGCAACTAGAAAACTTGTTTTATTGCATCTCATGTAAATATGATGTTTTGATACTTTTAAGAAATGGAAAGCTTTAGCTGACAATGAGACAAGAAAAAGTTTGAAGTGTCCCATAATAGATAAATGGAGGTGAATATTGCAAAGAAGGAGTTTGATGATTACCGCTCATACCCATGGGATTCACAGAGAGAAGATAGTTCCAATGCATCACCACAAGAAAATGGTGTGTCGTGAAGGATGAACATGACAATCTTGAGCGCAAGGGAGTATGAGATTGCACCGGGTTTCCGTCTCTTATAATTTAGTGATGTCAGAGGATAATCAAGTATTAATTAATAAACATAGGACCTCAAGATCTTTGGATGGTATAATCTGCAGGGAGGAATGGACAGGAAAAAAGGTAACCATTCTTTGAAAACTTTGCTGTGAAGCATTTGTCCATATTGTTAAAGAAAATAGAACAAAGCTTGAGGAAAATCCAAGAAGTGTAAATCTTTATTGATATGGTGTTAATGATTTTGGTTATCTCATGGGATTAAGAAAATAACAAAATCATTAGGGAGTAGAGATGTCATATTCAATGAGAAGGTCATGTACAAAGATCACATGCAGGGAAAGAAACAGGAAAAAAAACAAGAATACATGCTAGTTTGATGAGATCAATTCAAAAAGAAATTCCAAAGGAACCAGTAAAATCAAAATGTACAACAATAGGAGCAAAGAGGTACCTCAAACACCGCAAGTGTTGTTAGAAGATCTACCAAAGTTAATTATGCACCCCCGAATCCATACCTCCCTTCATTATATTATTTATCGTTGATCGATTTCTGCGGAACTAGAATGTTATGAAGAGGCAAATGCAGACACCAAAACAAGTGGGGAGCAAGCATGAAAAAGGAAATGGATTCCTCGGAAAATAAACTGTAATTGGGACTCGGTTCAGTTGCCTATGGGAAAAGAGCATTGCGTATCAAATCGGGTTTACAGTTGGAAGGAAGAAGATGGAGGACAAAAAGCAGACAAGGCTAGACTTGTTGTAAAGGGGTTTGCACAAAAGAAAGGTATAGATTTTGATGAAATATTTTCTTCTCCCCGTTGTTAAATGACTTCAATTAGGACTATTTTAAGTCTCTTGTGGTAGTAGAAGATTTTCATCTTGAACAGCTGAGGATAAAAACAACTTTTCTCCATGGGGATTTGGAGGAAGATTTATATGTTAAACTGGCTGTGGGTATGAGGTCAAAGGAAGGAGAATTTGGTATGGAAGTGCTGGGAAGAAGAGCTTCAGATGGTCTAAATCAAGCTCCAAGGCGTTGGTATTTGAATTTTGACAGTTTTATGATAGAACATGGTTATAGTAGATGCCATTCCTCATCACTGTATTTATTTTAAAAAGCTAGAAATGGAAGCTTTATTATCTTGCTATTGTATGTAGATGACATGCTTGCTGCGGGACCGATATGCAGTGGATATAAATGTGCTCAAGAAGAAATTAGCCAATTCATTTGGCGATGAAGGATTTGGGTGCTTAAAAGAAAATCCTTGCATGAGAATAACAAGAGTGTGAAAATCTAAACCCATTATTGTCTCAGGGTGAGTACACGTAGAAGGTGTTGGAGAGGTTTAATGAGAATGCAAACCGCTAGTACACACCTTTGGCCAGCCATTTCAAATTAATTCATGAAATGTGTCCCAAGACACGAGGAGATAGAATACGTCCGTGGTCCGCTATTCATCGCCAGCTGGTACTAATGTATGCAATGGTTTTGCACAAGACCATATATTGCACATGCGCTGGGAGTTGTGAGAAGGTATATGCAAATGTAATCCAAAGAACATTGGGAGGCAAGAAAGTGGATTCTCGTGTATTTGAGAGGTACTCACTACACATGCATTATGTTTTGAGGTCTAGACACTTTCTACATGGATATGTTGATTCAGATATGGCAGTGATAAAGACAGAGGGAGGAGCACCACAACAGATAAGCCTTTACTATAGGTGTAAATGCTATTGGATTTCAAACGGCAGTGCTGGGTTATTGCACTTTCAACAATAGAGAATGGTGAAAGCATGTTTCTAAAAAGGCTAGTAAAGAAATTATTTTGGTTACAAAGGTTTATGGACTTAATTGGGAAAGAAGCAGAGAACAACAGGTTGTACTGCGACAGTACTAGAGTGTCATTCACCTTGCAAGAACTCAACCTTCCATTCAAGACTAAGCATATACAGCTCAGGTACCACTACACCCACCTTGAAGATGGACAATTGAAGCTAGAAAAGATACACAATAGCTTAATCCCCGGCAGACATGTTAACAAAGGGAGTAACCAGTGGAGACACCGAGTTCCCGCCGCTTCGGGCTTGGTCTTCAAGAATGAAGATGAAATGAGAAATTTTCCGTGTCCAAGAAGGTTCAGAGTCCAAAGATATATACAAATGCCAGTTGAGTTGTTGAGATCGGCCTCCGGGAGATTGTTGGTTGTGGAGCCCCATTATCTTCCTCCGATTCGCAGGTCCTTGCTTTTAGTCGGGTTTATACCCCATGAAGCATTTACACCGCAGAAGTATGTAAACTCTTCCAAGAGGGGGAGTGCAGAGGGGATTTACCCCCTATGCATTGTTTGGGGGCTATCCTCCTCGGATGGGGGTCTGGGCAAGAGGGTCTCCAATCTGGCCTGGGGCTTTTCCCCGAAGCAAAAATTGCCTTTGTAAAAGTATATTTTACTCTCATCAGAACTGGAACGCCTCATTATAAGGTCACAGATCTAACCTGCTGAGATTATGTTAGGGTTTTTTCCCTAGAAGGCAACCCTTTATGAGGGAAATGTATTGAAACTATAGTTGATAGCGAATATTGTATTCTCAGACGAGAGGAGACTGCGGAGAGAAAGAAGAGGAAGCTATACCGGGTTTTGCTGTAGGTCATCCCTTCATTTGGCCGGATAATAATAAAGGAAGGTCCCGACAATTTCTCTGGTGGACGAAATTCCACACCGGGTGAACCACGAATCGGTGGTCTCTTGTATCAGGTGTCTTCCTCAGGTTTTGTTTCTCGCGATTTATTTTATTTTATTTCTTCAAGGTCCTGTTTTTCTAACAATGGATGGTCCAATGAAAACAAAGGTCACATAGCAAAGTGAAAGTGAGGGTTTTTTAGCCTCCCGAGGTTCCCCTAGAATCCATTGGTGATTTTGACCGGCATGACATGCTCTGGCACGGATGAGATGGAGCCTTGGACTCCACATGATGACTCCGGCGAGGAACATAGTGTAGGTGCATAGGATACTATCCTGCATATGCACGAATTAAAAGAAACAGATCACTAGATGTTACCTTTTTGGTGGATGATGCATATGTTCCAATAAAGATCTTAAGATCGCATGTAATTGTCCCATTAATTGATTGATTTTTCATGAAATTGAAATGGACATTTGTTGATATATTATAAATTAATGGATAAATACATTTTGCAGGAAACAATGTTTTCTATAGAAAACTTACATGACAAAGAATTAGAGATGTTTGGCCCCACCATTTGCACACAATGGAATGGCCAAGATAGCAAAAATAAAGATGATTTAATAGATCACATGGTAAACTTATTTGGCAACACTTTCAACAAGAAAGTGGTTACAAAGTTAGCCGCTGAGAATTTAAAATACACTAGGGCCCATTATAGGGATAAATTGCAAATAGACTCAGAAGCACGAGCGCCTCCCATGGTTCTCTAGAAAGAGTGGAAGGCGCTAATAGAGGATGTAAAGGAGAACTTGTTTAAAAACAAGGATGGCAACCATGAGTCAAGCCGGGTTAAGGTACAACACATGTCATATTATCGCTGAAATATGAGCATTAATGTGTTTCTTTCCTGTTTTAAGTAACAATTTCGATATCTAATTGTTTTCAAAATTCCATATGTAGGCTACCAAAAACATCCAAAGAAACAAAGTCCAGAAAGTGGAAAACACAGCCAGCATAAACTAGGCTATGGTGGCTATGGAAAACTCAAAGCTCAAATAGTAAGATTTAAATGATTAACTGGTGGTTAATATTTATTTAACAAGAGGAACAAATATATGTTTTGTTATTGGTATTTTAATGGTGTTATGAATTACAGTTAAATATGTTCGACAATCGACCTACCGAGGAGGACCTAAAGATTGGCTACAAGCATGGTTTTAAAGTGTGATTGAATATAGAAAAGCTTGGGCCAAAATCCTATCTCACCAGCCACATAGGTAAATCAAATAAATAAGGAAACTTCAAGAGTACGCTTGTAAAGTCTATCTACATTTCATTATATCACCCTTAACTAATTATTTATGTTTGTTTTCAAGCAACAATGCTCCACAATAGTCAATCAAGCTGCGATTCAAGAAACACCGTATCATACAAGGGTCCACATGTCTAGTGATAGTGTGGAGCAAAGTACCCATTCTGCATGTATGCCTGTGACTCATAAATATTTACCGTGGATTGTGGTAGATATTTATTTCCTAATTTATACTTATATATTATCTTCTCAAATTGAAGAGCATGTAGCCGAGGAGGGTCAAATGAGAGAAACTAAGTGGACAGGAAATTAATGCACTAACTATCCCAGCTACTGCAGACAGGTAAAGAGTTATAGTGTAATGTTAATCAAAACGATGAATTAGTTAATACAATTATATTTCAACATATATTGATGATCATTTTCATTATTCCAGCTTCACTCACCCTACCGCATACTAACCCCTTCTCACCGACCATAAGTATGGTACATGAATGCACACAAACAACAGAAGGACAAAAGTACACGAAATACAATGTCCTTGGATGATGATGATATCCCAATTGTCAATTTTATGAATGTAAAAAACATAAATCAAAGAAAATTAGATGTATAACTACGACTTGTATTTGGATCTTATCAATGTTTATATGTTCATATGTTTTGATGACTCATCCTAGTTATGCATTAATGTTCATATGTTTTCTATATAAAAATCATTTTGTTGGGTATGGGAATTGAGAGTAATGTGAGGGGAGGGGCTACACGAGCTTCCACCTCACATGGTTGGCCCCGGGTTTCCGGAAGTAGAGAATAACCTATTCTATAAACAAAGAGAATCTCATTAAGTTATGTGACAACTTAATTTTTTAATAGAGTATTTTACATAACTAAATACATGCTTATTTGCTTATTAATTATTTACTCATATAAAAAAATTTGTCTTTGATTATGCAAGTCGTGGTGGATGAAATGCATCTCGGGGACAACTCTTATCAAGTTGTATGGGCTAAATGATCTCAAGGAAAGAACAATGAAAAGGTAAGTGTTTTGATGTGTTTTAAAGTAGGCTTTATACTAGTGAAAGTTGACAATCCTCATGAATATGTAGGATATTGATATATGTAACATCCCACTCCGGCGACCGAGAACACTTATTATTTGAGGACACTTGATAGCAAGTGATCTGGACCCTTTATGTTAGACCTTTTATATTTGATTACGATGTGATTGACAGATGACATGATGTGTTACTATTTGATGTAGACGTGCTATTGACTCCGCTTTTACTGAGTGTGCGTGGTTTTTGACCTTGAGGATGCAGAGGGCATCGGTGGAACTCCCTTGACCCTGGACCGAGCCGTGGAGTGCTTTTGGGTTGATATGTTTATTATGATGTTTCATTCGGATTACGGGATTTGATGTTGACATTTCTGGCATGATTATTGGTGATGCAGTTGACGACAGCTTCGTCCAATTGACTCACATATGGAGTAAAGGGCTACACGCATTGCAGAGGTTGAGGGAGAGGGTGGACAACAACCCCGCCACCACCGCTAGCACTCCGCCGTGGCTCGAACTATAGGTTAACGCATTACCTAGTTCGAGAGGACCCATCATGCCGTGAGGGCAGACTGCGAAAACCGCTCACGATGATTCTATAAGGCATCAAGCATGGGGACTTATTCCTTAGATTTCTTAGTCTCCTACTAGTTCACCCGCCAGCAGTGCTGACCTGTGGGTTATAGAGGTCTGCAACAATCGGGCTCGGGCCATGTTGGCGAGTGGCACCCTTGGAGCACGTGGTGCATCCTGAAGGGCACGTCGCACAAAAGAAACTCAGTTGGCGAGTGGCACCCTTGGAGCACATGGTGCATCCTGAAGGGCACGTCGCCAAAAGAAATTCCAAAGGCGAGTGGCACCCTTGGCGCACGTGGTGCGATTTGAAGGGCACATCGCGATAAAGGTGGTTGAAGGAGTCAGCCTAATTAACCCTAAGTCATCAACACCTGAATAAAACCTTAAGCATTACCCTTAACCAATCGTCGCCTAGCTCAGAATCTAAACCCTAAGCCTAAGACCTTATAGAAACTAGGGGGGGATTTTAGTGTGGCCTTAACAAGTGTAAATTCAAAAAAAAGGGAAAACAAAAACTCAGACCATCACCCTCTCTTTATCCTTGTCTACTTAATAAAACTATCCTCCATCGCCTAGAGCTTCCAGTATCCATCTCCCTTATACTTGTCTAGTTCACTTTACTATATCGCCATCCCTCCTCGTAAATCCTCTTTATTCGTTTTTTTAAAACATTTACTTTTTCCCTATACTAGTTTGCCATCGCCTTAATCTCTCTTTAATCCTAAATATACAGATATATTAATGGTAATTTAAATGATGAATGCATGCTTATTAATAGAAAAATGAAAATATAAATATGTATATTTATATTATAAACAAATTATAAACAAATAAAGTTAAGCATGTGAAAATAAAAGGAATTTAGAAAAAAGAGCGCACATACGCTTGAATTTTTGAAAAATAAAAATAAAAATGAAATATATAAACAAAATAAACTAAAAAGAAAAAAAAAATAAGAAAGTCAAAAGAGAAAAAGGGGGGAAAACCTAAGAAAATCAAGGATTAGGGTTTGAGTCTGAATAAAGGAAAGGAGGAGGGGGAAAGTGAGGGACTTTTTGCTGAGATTGGTATTGTTATGCTGGAGTATAGAGACTGACTGATTGCTGGTAGGAGTTGGGAATCCTCAGTAGACTTGAGTGGTATCTCAGCCTTGGAGGCGAGCTGAGGAGCTAGTTGCTCTCTGATTGTGTGTGGCCCCTTTGCGGCTCGAGGGGCTGAGGGGGAAGAAGAGTACCCCTAGCGTTTGGCTAGGAGGTACCGGTGAGTTCTTCGTGGTCGGCAAGCAGGAGCTGGAGCGGCAGGAGCAAAAGAAACATTGCTGCAAGCGTTAAGGACAGAGGTATGTAAATCTCTGGGCATTTCTATCTTGCTGCGTGTGTTTATGAACTGTAGTTTTAATGGCTAATGTGCAAGTTGTAGTTTCAATGGTTCTAGTGTGATTCGTGTTTAAAATCTGTAGTTGCACTGGTTATTGGTGTAAACTTGTAGCTTCTGGTATTCCATGGTATGGGCATTTCATTGCAGAGGTCACTGCTGTTTCGTGTTTACTGTCATCCGTTTAATGTATGGCTGGGCGTTTCCTTGTGACCTGCGTTTTTGAGGGCGTGTTCTTTTACCATGGGTTACTCTTCGTTGTCTTGGGCAATTTTTATGTACACAGTAGGCATTTTTGTTTAGAGCTGGTAATCTGTACATCACCATGAGCATTTCATTTTACCCATGAGTTTTTAAGTGCTGTAATTTCATTTTAAATCGCTGTCATTCGTTAATAAATTACAGTCATTCCTTTGCAGTCTTTAGTTTATAAATCTCGTTCTAAATTTGCTGCCCTTCGCTCCTGCTTGGACATGATCTCTCTTGGCTGTCTGGTTATATGTCTGGCCTGCTGCTGTTGATCTGTGGCAAAAAAAAAAAAACCCTAGAGTTTAAGTAAGTTGACCGAAGGCGTTTTTCCTTGCCTGTAGGCGTTGATTCTTATGTGTGGGCGATTGAATCCACGGTGGGAGTTTTACATCTACCAGGCGTTCCCTTGCCCTAGTTCTTTTCCTAGCATTTTGATGAGTGACTATTGATATGATTGTTGGGTCGCCGATTGACTGGCGGGACTGTTGCTTGAGTCTTATCACGCGCATTTGGGAAAAAGAAAAATATATTAAGTTTCATACTTTAAAAATGTAAATACATAACGAAATATTAAGTTTTGTAGTTTAAAAAAAATGTAAATCACTTTTAATTGTGGAATAGCCTAATTTTTTAATTAAGTTTAAAAAAAAGGCAAAACAAGTTTATATGTGGCCTAACCCATTTTTTTAATACTCTGGTAAAAATGCGATCTCTCACCTGCTTCACTCTTGCGCCAATGAACCTTATGAGAGAAAAGGCAAAAAGAAGTAAAATAATAATAACTCGGGTACTCTCTAGAAGGGCACGCTTTCTGTTAAGGGAATAATCCAAGGCTGCATGTGCAATTGTTGCCTGGGCGTCTGGCCGCGTCCAGGTTCCACACGCGTATAGTGACTCTCTGTCCAGCGCAACAGACCCTTCCAGGGGTGCTACCGGCGTTCAGTAGATTGGACGCGTGAACCCCCCTGAATGATTTCCTCGATCCTGACAACCAACGATTAAGGCTACCTGTGTAAACTTTTAAACCTCTGCGTATTATTTTTTTCCTTATTCCCAGCGCTGCGGCAGGTTTAGGTTTGTTTTTCTCTGCGTGTTGTCAGTCAAAAAAAACAATACTGCTGAGTCGGTCCATGCATGACACGCCTTAAGTAACAAAGTATGAAAGGAATTATTTCCCCAGAAATGACAATCTATTCCAATCACATTGGGTCAAACTTTTAAAATGGATGAACATGATATCGATTGGGACGAAAATAAAGAAATTCAATAAGGCAGGATGGATCTGTTGGTCCATTCATCAGATAGTCGGTGGACGTAGTAATACATTCATCCAAAAAGAGATATTGATCTGGACGTCAGTATGCATCAAACAAAAAAATTATTACATCACAACTAACAGCCAAAAATGAACAGGAAAGTAGACCCAAGGGAAGTTCTTCTTATTTTCTTTCAATACTGGAGCTTGTCCGAACACCTTAGGCAAGTATGACAGTCGATTAACTGTTGAGTTTAGAGCCTGTTGACTGACAGAATGCGCCCCCTTGAAAAAAAATGCCTGTAGCAGACGGTGGCGCACGTGTTTCCCTTCCCTTGTGCAGCTCTGACCTGTGCGCTGTCCGAGGATACTGAGAACCCTAGATCCTAAGTTTTATTTTCTGAGTTTAATGATAACCTCATTTTATTAAATGCAAGTATTGTTTAAAAAAAAATGCAGTATCAAGTTTGCGCGCAAGCAACCATTTTAACCTTGTTGAATTAATGCTATTCTTGTTTTAACGCAATATAATAATGATGCGTAGATTTTAATTACAATACTCTTGATGCTTGAGTTGCCAAGATACATTGATTTATCTAATGTTATTAAGGTTTAAAATGTCGTACTGTTGATATGTTAAGAGGCCATGATAACCTCGTTTTGTTTATGCTTTTATTGTTAAAACGCCTTATTATGATGAGGCATAAGCAGCCAGGTCAACC
>SNQJ01S0076859.1:74842-118645 GCA_010110895.2 Picea sitchensis | reverse complement strand
TTCTTAGAAGGTTCTACTTCTAGAAGATTCCTCATCTAGAATGTTCTTAGGTGATGGTAGCACTATATAAAGGGATTCAAGCAATTTAATGGGACATGAAGAGAAATATTGTATTGTGAGTTGTAGCTCAATAGGAGGATGCCCCCTCGAAGAGGCAAATGAACAGGAGAGGATCCCTTCCATAATAGGATCCATTGTACGGTGTTGCCCTACCTCAAGGGTTTGATAGTAATAAATGAGATTTTTCATATTGTTCTTGTATATCTGTTGTGGTGATTTTTTATTCAGTATTTGGTTCTTAACAATTGGTATTAGATCACTTTCCTTGGCAGATATTGTGGGAAAATATTTTGTATTTTTGCAGATTTTGTTTTCGGAGAAAAAATAAAAGAGGGCCGCAACATTCCAGAAATTTTCGGTATATTTCTGTGAAAAATTTGCAAAAACAGGTTGTATATCTGAGTCCCTCTTAGAAACATACCCAATTAAAAAAATAAAATCATCTGAAACGGAGTCTGGGAAGTCAAGATATTGAAGTTTTAATATCTGCAATTTTTTAGGGTTTTTTCTGCGGATGGCGGCGCAATTTTTTTTATTTATGTAGCAGCTGGAGGCCGAATTTGCGCAAACAAATTAAAGATCTGAGTTCCCCTCACAATTTCACCCAATTTTAAAAAACAATCAGTCGAAACAGAGTCTGGGAAGTGAAGTTATGAGCATTTTAAATTCAACGGTTTTTCAGGGTTTTTCTAGAAAATGTCGCGATTTTCTACAGTAATTTATTGTTCTATTTTTTTGTCTTTTCATGACGACGGTGGGGCTGCAGAGTTCATAAATTTTCATAGGGTGCTCAGATGTCTATTTCTTCTCAAACCCTCAAAGAAATTCTATAGATTACTGAAGCATTCAAAGCCCAATTGTTTGACAGAGTGAATGGCTTTGTAGATGGCCTCAATGATAGTTTTCGTAGTATTCAAGATTCATTGAATAACATGCAGGAGAGATTTCTTATGGCGGACCTCAGGGATGAATATAATCAAGAAATATATGTTTGGTGTGATTTTGAGGCCGATTGCGATGATTGGTATATGGATAGTTGTCATTTCTAGGATGACAACCACTTCCATATTTTATTTGATGACTCTACTCCACCTTCTGTAGAGAACATCAATGCCCCACATCAGGAGCTAGTTACCAACGTCCAACATGCATATTCTACAATGGTATTGTTCCTTATAGATTCATCTTTTATCCTCTCCCACTATGTGGATGAATATTCTTATTTGGATCCACATGATAGGTGTTAGTGTTGGGAGCATCATTTTCAGTTGGTTATTAAGTGTCGATATCTTCCATGTGGGGTTCACATGAGAAATTGGACATGGGACCCTGGTTTACAATGGCGGCTGGACTACTTCAGCATGGACCCCGATTTAAAATGGCGGCCGGACTACTTCAATATGGTGGATTTGATTTCTTAATGGGACCCTCGTTCTCTAGTCTACTTCAAAGACTATGGCCCACACTTATCTATGGGACTCAAGGAGTCAGACATCAAGCTGAGGACAACGCTTTCAAGCAGGGATGGAATGTAAGGTAGCTAGAGAGGTAGTGGGGGCCAGGGCCCATAGTGATAATAGTGGAGGCCATTCAATGGGTATAGTGGACTAGGTCCACTATACATTAAATAAGGCCCACTATGGTAGTTAGATATAATGAATGGGTAGTTGATATAATAAATGTAAGAGGACTTCTTAGAAGGTTCTACTTCTAGAAGATTCCTCCTAGAATGTTCTTAGGTGATGGTAGCACTATATAAAGGATTCAAGCAATGTAATGGGACATGAAGAGAAATATTGTATTGTGAGTTGTAGTCAATAGGAGGATGCCCCCTCAAGAGGCAAGTGAACAAGAATGGATCCCTTCCATAATAGGATTCCATATGGAAATGGTGTTTCTCAAGGATTTGATAGTAATAAATGAGCCTTTCATATTGTTCTGTATATCTGTGGTGATTTTGTATTCAAGATTGGTTCTTAAACACATTAAGAATCCATAAGGATCGCACCACTGACATATTAATTTACTAGATTTTATGAGCGTAATGAAATGAATATAGATTATTATTATTCTTAACATAGAGACAAGACAACGAGATACACTAAAATTGGCTCTATTCAATGTTAAACTGTAAAATGCATCGAAAACAAGCTTGTTAGAATGGTGGCAGACACTTTGAGAAGAGATGTGACGCTTTGGCGCCATTCGCAAGAAGATGGTTACAATGAGGCTCTCCAAGATTTTTTTACAATAAATAAAAATTCCAAAACCCGACATCCAAAAACCTAACCAAAAAAGATGAAGCACCAAAATTATGTAATTCCGCTAGTAAGCTAGTACATCAACAACTTCCCATGGTCATAACTTTCGCATATGATCTATATTTTTGTTTATCGATAGCCCATTGGAAAGGTATATCCAAGGAATACACGTTAAGGCCGTAATCTAACTTCATCTACGCTTTATTGTATTATCCTCAAAATTTCTGTTTAGGGCCTCAAACGCCTCGTAAGTTAGGGGACCAAAACTAGGGAAAATTGTCAACCGAAAATCACAAAATGAGCTAGTTGGAATAAGGGAGGCCACCCAAATCCATTTGGATCATCCCATATTCAATCGGATAATTTTGGACAAAATCATTTTCTTGTTTGGGTACTCAATTGCTCATCTTTGTCATCCTCAACTGATGGACAAACCGAGATAATGAAAAAATGTTTGAAGGCTACCTTCGCTGATTTGTCTTTGATAAAACAAACATAATGGTTCAAGTGTTTACCCTCAGTAGAATGGTGGTATAACACTTCCTTTCATACCGCAACAAAATGACACCATTTATGGCACTCTATGACATCCGTAAGTTTTAAACCCGTGAAGTAAAGCAATACATATGGATTCTTTAAGCAAAACAAAATTAATCAATGGCTCATTCACATAGTACACAGAGATTTATACCGAAACCCTCAACCTGCTAAACTTTTCTTATATTCATTATATCAATTTCACCATTCATCATACAATATATACAATGTTTTTAGGTATATTCCATAGATACCAAAACCCTAATCCCTTAATCCAAGATTAATTCTACAAACTGCTAAAAATAGCAACCTAAAAATAGCAAAACCCCCAAAAAAAAAATTGGCTCTCAACATCGCAACCAGCTGAGGCATACCTACCTCTTGATCCTCTAGGAAAGCAATCTGACAACATAACACTAGTAATGCAGGGATCATCGACACAATTGTCCTATCTCGACGCGGCTCAATACACACACACATGCAGTCATAACGATACCCAAAATTCTCCCACTTGTTATTGTTTTGCATCTAGGGTCCAGGGGATTATATAGTCATCAATCCAGGCAACAATGCCCATTGTTCCTCTTACACCAGAGAACTTTTCTCTGCGTTCACGTACTTTTAATGAGTCGGCAACATTCTTCAAAGTGTCAACATTTTCAAACAACACCTTCTTTTCCTAACCATGTCTCTCACAAAGTGATATTGAACATCAATACTCTTTTTGTCTTTTGAATGATAAGTTGTTCTTTGCCGTGAATATTTCACTGGATCAATACACCCATCTCACTGCCATTGTAATTCAACCTACCTGAACACAATCTTTGTAACCATAATGCCTTTGCTCTACGGAGGGTCGCCATGTATTCAACTTCAGAGTTGAGCTACCATACCAGATTTTGCTATCCAACTTATTTCTCCTCCAAATAGGTTAAACACATACCCACTTGTAGATCTTCTACATTCCAAATCTCCAACCCACAAGATCAATGTAGCCATGTATGTCCACCACTATAGTCCAATCCTTCCGCCTTCCTTGGTAGCACAATCCATAACCGACAGTGCCACGAAGATACCTAAAGAACCTCTTTACTATTGTCCAATCCTCCTTCCTTGGTTTTGACATATACCGCTCAAAACTCTAACGCATGTGCAATGTCTGGCCTAGTAAAACCATTGCATACATCAACCGCCAACTCATGATAGCATACATAACATGGGACATGTCCCTCTTCTTCTTCCTATGTCTTTAGACACCGATCCGCGGTGATAACTTTACACCTATGGGAATAGGAACCTTGACCGTTTACTTCCATGCATATTAAACCTCTCAATATCGCCTCAGCCTACATTTTCTCGATTCAAATCAGAAGTTTCCTATTTCTTCTGTAAATTTGCATTCGGGATTATTACCAGCACTGACATATCCCTTCAAATTTGGAGGATAGCAGCAATTTCACCTCCTTGATAACATCCATGTTATTTCCTACCAACAACATGTCATCAACATACAACACTACATAAAATAAAGGATTACTAATGCAAATTACACATATCATCCCCGCTTCTTTATTAAACTTTAACTAAGGATGTAAGTAACAAACTTTGGTACCACATCCTAGCTGATTACTTCAGACCATATAGTAACTTCATTAGCTTACAGACCAAATCTTTATTTCCCCTTCATCAGAAATCCTTTCCTCGGGTCGCTTTCCATGTAGATTTCTTCTTCCATATCCCCATGTAGGAATTTTTTCTTCACATCCATCTCTGCTCCACTTCAAGATCAAAAGCAACAAAGATAGAAAAGAGAAATCTAATAGAAGTTAACTTTACAAATGAGAAAAAAATTCAACAAAGTCAATTCCCCACCGAATAACCTTTGCTACTAACTCCGAGTTTTGTATTTCTCCTTTACCTTGTGCATTAAACTTCTTCTTAAACAACCATTTGTTACCAACAAATTTTCTTCCAAATTGAAACTCAACTATATCCCATGCCTCTATTCTTTTATCCAAGGCATCCATTTCTTTCCCAGAGTTTACTATCCTCCTCAATTCTAATGGGCTTCCCTTTGACAAGCCTGGGATCATCAGTAATAGATAAGAAAATTTTGAATGGAAATCGTGTGGACTCCTATAATTCTTCTCGCTTGCTCTATCTATCTCTCTCACCTCGACTTCCCCACTGGGTATGAGGTTCTTCTTCTTCTTCTCGCCTCTCTCTTTCAGATGATTCATTTTGCATCATCCAACCCCAAGCTTCATTTTCTCGTGTCTGCCTTGCTGGTGGGAATTCCTATTTGGAAACATATTTTACCAAAACAACATCTCAATTATAAACAATTTTCTTGGTTTCCGTTCCAAAGTTATAACCTTTCATACCATCTTTATAACCAATAAAGATACACTTTTTCAGCCTTTTTATCCAAATTTTACTTCTATTTTCCTTTGGAACATGTACATAAGCATCACAACCAAACACTCTAAGATTTTGAAGAGAGGGTTTCCTTCTGCATCTATAACACTGTGTGGATTTTTTATCATCCAACGCCGATGAAGGTGCTCGATTGACCATGTAACATGTTGTACCCACTCACTTGCCCATAATTCTTGTCCCAACTCTAGCACCACGAGCATGCTCCTTGCTTTTTCCATCGGCCTCGCTCATCCTTTTGTAACCCATTCTCACAGGGAGTGTATGGAGTAGTCTTCATTTTACTATACCACACTTCTACATAATTCTTCACCATTTCCACTAATTCTCCACCCATTATCTGCTTCAATAGCTTTATTTTCTCTCACAAGTTTCTACCAAAGCTCTAACTTTAAATTTATCAAATAATTCGCATTTTTTATAAAATAAATCCATGTGTTCCTTTGAAAAAATCATCTATGAATGAAACATAATACACATATTTACCTAGGATGGAACAGAATAGGTCCAACACACATCAGTAGGACAACTCTAAGATCCCCTCAGCCTTGTAGCACTGGGGATGGGAATCTTACTTGATTCTGCTACTCATATGCAATGTTCATGTAAATCAAAATCCAAAGTGCATTAGACATACCTTCAACCATACCTTTATCGTGTAGTGTTTGAAGGTCTTTTCTCCAATATGCCTACTGATGCCACAACATGGTTCTTTTTTCGTGGACTTATGTTTGCCTTGTCTTCTTTATTCGTCTACTCAAGGACAACATAACTGCTAGTACCTATTAGTATAAGTGTTTCCCAACAACTTGTACAGATTTCCACATCAACTCCCTCATCAACACCATTGCTCCCTCCTGCACTATCTTGCAAGTGTTCTTTTTCCAAATACAAAGATCCACTCCTCAAGACTTCATCCATCTTGCTTACGTGATATTAGCTCCCCGGCTACTTGAAATGCAGAACCTCAGTGGAGAGTTCTAATCCTTCACCTTAGCAACAACTTAACCCTTTCACGGCCCCTGTGGATTTTTGTTGTTGAGTCATCTCCAGGGAATAGATCACCACCATCATATTTTTTCATATTCGTAGAACCACTACCTATGGGGAGTCATGGTATGACGCAATGAAGTCGACCAACCATACATCATGGGTTCCAGATGTGTACTTGTAGATGCTAGTAAACATCAATTCTTCTTTAGTAGAGGTTTTCACCCCATGGAAGAGGTACTATCGATCCCTACTTTTCAACCTTCTTAGTCTTGCAATCTTTCTTATATGCCCCTGCTTTTACCACACTGAGCATTTTCAAAGATTTCCGGAGACTGGATCTACCAGATTTCAGATCTCCACCCTGGCTGTGGTTCTTGTCTGGCACCTCTTACAAATAAAACATCTGCGCTCTGACCATCCATGTTTTTCATCTCTTCATATAACAATGATGCAACTACATCTTCATACTTCCAATGTAGATTGAGTGGTACTACCTATTGCTACAACCAGATTATCCAAGAGTCCGCAAAGAACATAACAAAGTAATACACTTATCTTCAATCGATTATTAATAGAGCCAATTTGACTTACTAGAGTATTAAAGGTATTTAGATGTTCAATACGTAATCTCCATCTTCCATCCTAAGATGATACAGCTTCTTTCTCCTTTCGAAGAAACAGCATGTTTACTAGGGACTTTGATTGATACAAATTCCCCAACTTATCCCATAGTTCCTTGGTTGTAGACTCTCCTGAGACATTCAACAACATTGAATCTGCCAGGCAGAGTGGAATAGTACTCCTTGCTCTTATGTCCGACTTCTCCCAATCTTCCTTCAACATACCAATAGGTGGTGTACTGGTAGTTTGTGTACTGGTAGGTTGTGTACTAGTAGCCTATGTGCTAGTAGACGGTGTACTAGTGGGTTGTGTACCAGGATCCACAGCGATCCATTGTTCTTTGTCTACAAGAAGGTCCTCCATTTTCAGCTTCCATAGCTCAAAGTTTTTACCGTTGAACTTCTCTATAACGATTCTAGAAGAACTTGCCATTCCTCTTTCTGCACTCAAATCACCACTGCAAAAGCTCCCACTAAACCCAGGTTTATCACAGACTCAAGATAAACTTGATCTATCAAGACCGAGCCAAACCCTCAACAAAAAAGGCATCCCTCTGAAGCCAAAAATGAGCTCTGATACCACATGTAAGTTTTAAACTTGTGAAGTAAAGCAATGCATATAGATTCTTAAGCAAAACATAAATTAATCAATGACTCATTCACATAGTACACAGATTTATACCGGAAACCCTCAACCGGGAAAACCTTTCTTATATTCATTATATCAAATTTCACCATTCACCATACAATATATACAATGTTTTTAGGTATTCCGTAGATACCAAAACCCTAATCCCTTAATCCGAGATTAATTTACAAAACTGCTAAAAATAGCAAAATCTGCTAAAAATAGCAAAAACCGCCCAAAAAAAATAAATTTGGGGCGTTGCCCCAGGCTACCGCCCGTTGCCGAACGTTGCGCGTAACTAGGGGGGGGCATACTTGCCCCCCCTGGAACCCCCCTAGGAAAGTGCCTGACACAAACAGAGCACTAATACGAGGGATCGTTAGACGCAGTTGTCCTATCTAACGCGCCCACACACACACATGCAAAAAATATAACACATACCCAACAATATCCCCACCGCCCATCACTTCTTTTATAAAAGAAAAATCTAAGGTTCAAGTAGTGGAAAATCACATCGAGCATCGACAACAAATTCTCCAACTCTTAAAGGACAACCTGACCATGGAACAAAATCGCATGAAACAACAAGAATATCAACATCGTAGTGAAAGAAGTTTTGAAGTAGGGGATTGGATATTTTTAAGACTACAACCATACAAACATATGTCCCTCAAGTAAGCTAAAAAGGATAATAAATTATCACCGAAGTACTATGGACCTTATAAGGTGTTGCAAAATATTGGTACTATGGCATACAAATTGGAGCTTCTTGCAACTTTGCAAGTATAGCCAGTTTTCCATGTTGCATGCTTAAAGAAGGTTATAGGTGACAAGATCCCAGTTCAAACTATATTTCAAGAACTTGACAAGGAAGGAAAAATCATAATGGATCCTGAAGCTATCACTAACACAATAACTTTCCAGCCGAGGAATAAATCCATTTTAGAGTATCTCATTAAGTGGAAGAAACAACTTGTTGAAGATTCCACTTGGGAAGATGAGTCTTTTATACAGAGGCATCCAGAATTACTCAAGAGTTGTGGACACCAATTATCTAAAGGGGAGGGGCATTTTAAGCCCTACATAGTGGCACATTACCCCTTAATTGGGGAATATTACATTAGTATTGTTATTTTATTTATGTCGGCTTGGATCCATTAGTTGTAATTGTACCTCCTAGTCTCCTATATATACCAAGGAGACCTTTTCATTTGGAATAATCTTGTATTTGTGAATTTATGTGGTGTATAAGGAGATTTCCCCTCGAAGAGACTTATTATCTGAAATTATCTCGTTGTCAAGAACTGGAGTACTTATTATGATGTTTTTATGCTATTTGGATATTTGTTTCCTAACAGAGTTACCATTGATCCAAAATTCTAAATGATTTTTTTATGATCCAGGTCAATTCAAAATTGTGCAAAGCCCCAAAGGGCATCATTCCACCATGGATGAGCCTTGGATCATTCTATAACTCTACTCTTTCCTAAAATTTCCACTGAATTCTTATTATGTGGACATACAAGAAGATTATAGAGGGTCTCATAGTGAAGGGAAACAATGATTGGTTATTAGCTTAGGGTTTTAGTATCAATTAGTAGTAAGAAAACAAAACAAAAGAGCATTGATGACTTAGAGATTTTAAAACTCAAAACAAAAGATGACCAACACTTTCAGAAATATAAAGTTAAGAATTTTAATTTTTCAAAATATAGAGAAAAATGATTAGTAGCTTCTGAGAGTGAAAAGAAGATGGAAAGGAGGTCACTACTCCATTGTTATCTACTAAAAATAGTTGGACTTTGCTACTCCATTGTTATCTACTAAAAATAGTTGGACTTTTCTACTCCATTGTTATCTACTAAAAATAGATGAACACGAAAATTGTATGTAATTATAGTTGAAATCAGGTTTCTAAAAATCTTCCTCAAATTATGCCTATTTATATGGTACCCATAAGATTAATGGGTATGTTATGCACGAGTACAAATTCGATTTGTAGAAAATAAAATTGCTTGAATTAATTTCTATAATGGTACTATCTCTATATCAGTTCTTTATTATTTTTGTCGATGCTTTATTAAATGTACAGTGTAAATTTAGTACTGTTAGTTGCTCCATGTAGCCAAGATTTTACACAAATTATGATCAATAACCGGGAAAATATGATCCAAGGAAAATCAATACTGTGATTTAAGTTTCTTTAATCTCTATATTTTGTTGAAATATTTTTTAAAAGACATATTTTTGTACAGTAACTAAACTTTCAAAATTAAATATGCCTACACTAGCCCAACAATAAATGCATAGCAACTACTAAACAAACAATAGATCAGAAAATAGTGAACCCTCAACTTTCATAATTAAATATGCCTACACTAGTCCAACAATAAATGCATAACATGTGGTAAACAAACTGTAGATAAAAAACAATGAACCCCCAATAGGATTACAATGGCATGTTAAGAGTGGAGGTCCTTTACCTCATTGGGAGTTTTGTCCACTATAAACCCGATGTCAAATGTGTGTTCATGCTTGTGTATTTACAAGATAGTAGAAGCATTTATTGTGCAAGTTTTATGTACGTTTTTAAACAATATTCATATAATAAGGGTTTTATATAGAAAATCATAAATTTCACAATATTTTGTATTCTTTAAACAATATTGATAGGGTTTTATATAGAAAATCATAAATTTCACAGTGAAAATGGTAGCTTGGGATAGATGTTGGCTTGATAATTTTGTTTTATGAAAACATTGCATATAAGTTTATTAATATTTGTATGTGAAATTTATATCATATTGAGTTTTTAAATTTGTAGATTATGTTTGTGTTGGAAAACAAGGGGGGTTGTGATGTTTCCAAGGATTACATACATAACATGTGTAAGGGTGTGGACGAAATTATTTTAGAGGGGAACACAATGGCTATGGCCCTTATATGTAATGTAATTTATTTTTGTCAAATTTGTATTTTTCAAGTAAAAACTCCATGAGGAAACCTATGGGTGCGTTTGTACATTCATGATGACATGATGATGATGTTAGTTGTAAAATCATTGATTTAGACTAGTATGTTTCACCATAGACACAAACTTCTATCCCAATGCCACTTTGTCAATGAACCCCTCAACCCTTATCAAAGAAATCAAACCTAAGTTGACACTCAATGAACCCATCAATCCTTATCAAAGGAATCAAACCTAGCTTGACACTTTGTCAATGAACCCATCAAACCTTATAAAAGGAACCAAACCTAAATTGACAATAATATAATGAAGTACTTAAACCAATAAAACTACCTCTCAATAAAAATTTACAAACTACATGTTACAAGTTTAAAAAATGGAATTTCCAAAGTCTTTGGTTTTCAATTTCCCAAAACATTGGAAACTTCATAAAGTTGCACAAATGTAAAAAACCAATTTGGGAATGTCGAAACTACCATCCCTTGATGAAAAATATTGCCACGTTATTTCTCGACCAACATGTTTTTTATCACTTGTACCATTCGACATAGGATAACTGCTTATAGCGTTTATCTAAAAATAAGAAGTATTTTTAAATCAAATGATTCCATAATATTTATGTATGATTGGTGTATTTTCTTATGAACCATATGTAATTTAATCATCGTAGATCCATATTAACCCCAGATCTATCAAGAGTTGAGAGGGATCAAATATCTCAAGGTGCAAACCTCTTTTAGAGTGTAAAACTTGAGGAAAGGTTTACACCAATAAAGAGAAGTGGCTCTCATATGGAAGATATGAATTCATTGGTGCAATATGTTAAACATCTTAAACAATAGCCTCAACTGAAAGAAGGGATGGAGAATTAGATGAAAGAAACAACATAGTTGGTAGTGGAAAGCTCCCTCTATTACTGCAATATACTTGACTTTTCCAAAGGGTGCATGTGAGTAATCATGTTATACACCTAAATTTTGTGAATCTTTCTACAAAGGTGTGTTTTACAATTCACTTTACAAGATATTATAATATAAAATTAAAGTTAAAAAGATAAAATAATTATAATAATAAAATAATTTTTAAATATATATTATTAATTTTTAAAATTTTAATTTATTAAATATTTAGATAAATAAAATGAATAAAAATACATATTATTTTTAATTATAGAAAAAATGTGCATCTCAAAGATATTTGAATCATTCTCCAAATTTGATAATTTTGAAATTGATACATTTAAACTAACTATGATATTGTTGAGATAGTAGTTGAAATTCCTGTTTTTCTAAAAACCTTCTTGTAAAAACAAATTTCTTATTAGAGTTTAATTATCATAGGTTTCTCTTAGCATTCGATAAGCATATGGGTTGGGATAAGAAAATAGTTGATCAACGTCAAATAGAAGGGATGAAGGGTAAAATGGAAAAGTTTATTCGTAAATATGAAAAACTATTAAACGATGATATTAATATAAATATTATTATTATATTTATAGTGTTTTGTTTTTGTTTTTTTTTAATTTCTTATTCAACAAAGAAAGATTGCAAAGAAAAACAAAGAATGATATCTCTTATGAATTCCTGAACATGTATTTTTAAACATCGTGACCATATACTTGCTACCTAGTTTAATATAACTATTAATATTGTATTTATAGTAATTTTTTTAATGTTTTATTCAACAAAGAAATATTACAAAAAAAAAACAAAGAATGATATCTCTTATGGATTTCCGAACATGTATTTTTATAAATATACTTGCTACCTAGGTTTTTCACAAACGGATTGATGTCTTGTCCAACATAAATACATACATACTACTTGTAGTGAATCATATCCTAACATTCATAATAGTGCATTCCTTGATGGGCATATTTTTAATCGAGGTCATAAATAGGGAGGGACCAACAATGTATAATCTTTTATGTTTTGAATATTATTTTATACACTATAGTAGAAGGCACAACCAATAACATCTTAAAAATTAACATGTAAATTAGTAAATAGTGGCTTTATTGTAAGGTTGAAAGTTGCACATACATGGGGCTGCTTATAGCATAATGGTTCTCTTGTAGTGTCTCTTCCTCTAATTTACAAATAAGTAGAGGTAAAAAGAAACACACAAGCTAGAAAATTCATTAAGATAGAATAGGAAACCATATATAGAAGGCATATCCATTAAATATTTGGACTTCAAAAAAATTGTTGATCGTTTTTTATGTCAAAGGAAAATGACCAACAATTGAGAGAAAATATTGTGGGGAACAAGAAAGACTCTCCTCATTTTTATAGAGGTGGTTCTCCTCTATTGATACATTGGAAGATTCTTTGCATGGATCTAGATGAATGCAATGGGTGAGTACTAAAGAGAAAACCCCAAAATATATTCCAACAAAGCTCTCATTTAGCATATTTATTCATTAAGCACATCATCTTACTCATGGAAAATAAAGTGAATAAATATAACTGAAAGAGATTTGTATAAAGTTTGATTTCGACATATATTTTTCCTTCCTTTTAAAATTATGTGAACCTAGAATCAACTATGACTTTGCAAGATGGAATAAAATTAAAATGGAGAGATCATTAAAGAAATTTAGATGATCACTTCATTACAACTAAAAAAAACGATTTTGATGGAAAATACATTTCAATCTCATGCGTTAGGCTCAAAGTATAAAAAATCACTAATGTAGTGCCCCAAAATAGTTCTTTGTGGGAGAAATTTATAATAATATCTCAAATGAATAAGCTTAAAAATCGCTAAAACAAGAGGGTTGAAACATCCTCAACAAGATTTCAATGACAATTACATAAACTTAAAATAATATGCATCTACCTTTTACAAGCAGGGTTTTTGCTCCTCTGGACCTGAAATATCATAGGGAGTGTATGGAAGAATATTGAGAGAGTTGAGAAGAAAGGGATATGAAGGAAAAAGTCAAGAAGACACATTCACAAATCTCTTGAAAGGCCAAAACTTGCTTCCAGGAAAAGACCCCTATGAAAAACTCTCTAACAACCGACTACGAACCCTTCCAATGTGTTCTTCATCTCTTTACCTTTCTGATGAGCTTGTGTTTTCTCAAATCAGACGTCGGGATCAAAAGTTATGAACCCCGGAAGATGGACTCAACCACCGTTGATATGTCCTTGTGAAGTCTGGGCCTTTGATTTACAAATTTGACTTTCTTTATCCTACATGCATTGTGGGAGGGTTCTCATGACATCTTTATAAAGCAATTATGTCTCCATGTTATATGTGAATGAAGTAGAGAGAGCCATAGAATTCCACATAGCTTGTGCACAAAGTATCTTTTGACTACCACGTCATCGCCCAATGATCATGCCAAGTCACTTTCCAATCATTTTTGTCCATCCATGTGTCATCTGGGGGTAGGTCCACTTCGCTGCCACATGTCGACATATAATAGGTCTTCACTTCCATGTGTCATTGGGAGTTATGACCAAAATAAAGAGAAGTAAACTTAGGATAGGAAATAGTATTGAAAAATTAAATGAAGTGTTTGCGGAGTTACAAGAATGTGGAGGTAAAGGAGGTAGGTGAGGAGATAAAACTTTGTTAAAATGATTAAGTATGAGGTAGGGATGCGGGTGATAAGTCATGCGACTAAGTATGAGGTAGGGATGTGGGTGATAAGTCATGCGACTAAGTATGAGGTAGGGATGTGGTTGATAAGTCATGTGGGTTGCGAGAGGAGAGGTCAAGAGATGGGTGAAGGAGGGTCTCCCTATCTGCATTCAAAAGTAAAAAATAGACAAAGTATAGGAATCAATAAAAACCAAGTGTAAAACTCAGTAAAATGACTAAGTCATGGAAGGTGCAATTTGGATAATGTGGAAGTGGGAATTGCAAATTGAGTATTGCAAGATTGTGGGAAGGGTGAAAATTAGGTAATGTGGAAGTGGGAAGTGCAAATTGAGTATTGTGGGATTGTGGTTTTTGGACATGAGCATAAGGGAAAAAGGTAAATGGAGAGGAAGGTTGTCCCGCATCTGCAATGGAAGACTTAGTGTAAAAAAGAGTAAAATGTGGCAAGTCATGAAAAATGACTAAGTGTTGAGAAGGTAAGTCATAGAGTTACGTGAAAGTAAGGAAATGGAAATGAAATATGAAATATAGAAAAAACAAAATGGAAATATGGAAAAGTAAAATGGAAAAAAAAATAAAAAAGAAAAATGAAAATTGAAGTATAAATATGAAAATGGAAATGGTTAAATGTGGAAAGTGAGGAAAATGACTAAGTAAAAGAGCATGGGGAGTAAGGAAAATGACTAAGTATGGGGTAGTAGTATAGAGATGATTGAGGAAATAGAGATGAGTGAGGAAATTGACATATTTTGGGCATATGACCTCTGTTTTAGATTTCCTGAAGTGTTGAACGGAGCTAAGACATGGGGCTATTTAGTGAGAAGATATACATAAACAATTTTCTTCTATTAGTATCTTTTATTTTCCTTCTCTTTTGTTTCAAAGAGAAACTATCTCCGTTAGAATTTCATGGTAAAGAACTGGAAAAGTAAAGCTGATTGGAAACTTGTTGGGTTTTCATGATCAACAATTGAAGATTTTTTGGAACTTTCCAAGTTCGACCCAAAAAAAAATTGGTCTCTATTTGATGGGTGAAAACACATCAACAATGTTGTGGAACATACTTAGACCTTTAAACATTAGTGGAACATGATATACCCTCATATATGAGGGTGGGGGTGCGGCAAATAATATTTCTATATTATTTGCCCCACCCCATATATGAGAGTGAGGGTGGGGGCAACGCAAATAATATAGAAAACATAATATGTTTTCTATATTATTTGCCCCATCCCCACCCTCGGGTGGGGCAAATAATATAGAAAACAATAAACCACAACACACAATCCAAAAAAACACTATATTTTCATTTTTCAACATATCCACTTTATGTTCTCTTCAACATTCCTTTCCCCTACTTTAAAAATATACTAATATATAACATTACAGTGAAAATAACATTTTCCTACTTTAAAAGTATGCTAATATATAACGTAAAAATAATATTACATTAAAAAGTACCTACCTATTAAGTACCTATTCACATGGATGCCACCAACAATCATGGAAAGATAATGTATGGCTTTCCTACAAGTGAGATGATTGATTGTCCAACTAGAAAACAATGATGGCTTTACTACAAGTGGGGGGCATTACTAACCTTCTTCAAGATACAAGTGGAGTACACATATTGTACAAAGGGTTGTGAGGCAGATACAAGTGGAGTACACATAGTGTACAAAGGGTTGTGAGGCATATGGGTCCACATATAGAGGGGTTTGATAGCAATACCTGGAACCAACAATTTAACAATTTCTTGAATTCACCTTTCATATTTGAAGCACTCTTTTGATAAACCAGACATTTTAAGAATATTGGCCAATCTATGTGTAACACGTGTATTTCATAAATGATAATTATCACAATTCAATGATTATATTGCACTGTGGTGTCATCATATTGGGATGATTAGATTGGAATATGGAACCTTATGTCAAAATCATGGAATCAAATGTACCTAAATTCCACAAAGCAACCTTTTTTTTAAGTGTTTGTAGAAGCATTACAATTTATAAACCCAATTGGAAAGAATTGTAGCCACAAACAAACATTGAATTATGAATATAGCTTTATCTTGTAGACTCTTTTTTGTACATAATTGTTTTGGCAATTTCGATATAATAGTTAATAAATGGAAGAATAACAAAAACTTGCATATCGATGTTTTGACAAACTTTTGATATAAAAGTTAATAAATGGAGCAATAACAAACTTCTCGGGTGGAAATATTTAGAAAATGAAAAATTTCAAAATCTCGTGCTTAAAAAGGCTTAGAAGATTCTTAAAGCATCTTTACTTAGTCATTCATAATAATAGTGTAAAGCTAAACACAATTATAATTATAATTATAATTATAATTTTTGGATCAAACCTTTTACTACTCTTTGGATGACTTCCTAAAAGGGATGAAGCGATAACATGAAAAATATATTTCAGGTTAAGAAAGGGAATGGATGCCTTTAAGAACAAATGATGTAAAGTTATTATCATGGGTAAAAAAAAATAAAAATTGTTATGGTGGATTGAAATTTAGAAGAAGAAAAAATATATATATGTGAAATTAAAAAGTAAGTTGGTTTATTATAAATCGTGTAAAACATCCACATTCATATGTGGGTTTTAATGGAAAAAATTTGTAAATAATTATTTAGATGCAAAGGAAGATTGAATATTAGACATTGAATATGTGCTTATGTGCTTTAGATATAAGAATTAAATATTGGATAGTATAGAAATATTATAAATCTTTTATAATATTAATAAAAATTGTTTTTACTTATAAAACAAATAAATACATTATAATTAGGCTATAGACATTACAATTATTTAAAGAGGTTAAATATCATAATTGATTTACTTACATCTGTAAACTAAATATTAAGGACCAAACCATTAACATTAAAACTTTTGTTAATCTAGGTTGTTATAATAGAAGAATATTATTATGTAAAAGTTATTAAAAGCTTGCACCAAACTCCAATTACTTATTTTTATTTTACTTACTTTTATTTTAAGAAATGCAAACTTAATAAATGATTTAACATATTATTATTTTCACTGCTAAACTACAACTCATTAAACAATTAATCACTAACAAATAAAAATAACTATAACTACCAAAATATTTTATTATTCATATGAATCCAACCAAGCTCCTTTTTCTAATAGGACACACAAATCTCGAGCAATTACAGTTTTTTCAAACAAATTATAACATGTTTTATTATAAATCAATAAAATTCATATTATTAATATATATATATATTTATCTAATTAAAATGCCATAATGTAATTATGAAATCAAATTCTTCATACATACTATATAGAAAAACACCCATCTATCCACCAAATTAGAATACCTTAAAGTCAATGGAATTTGATGCCCTCCCAAATAAAAGCCTCAAGATCTCATTGATATCAATTTGATGCCCTCCCAAATAAAACCCTAAAGATCTCATTGATCTCACTTTGATAATACTTAGGGAGTAACAGATTTTAGAATCTTAAAAAACATTTATGTGTTATAATTATAAGTTTTATAAGTTATATTAATTTATTTGGAAATTTGTCATAATTAAAGTTATAGGTATATTTTTTTATGTGTTAGAGTAAGAGATTAAAGTGTAATCGATGGTAGTATTTAGTTTCATGTATGAGATTAAGGTTAGATACTATTACAAAGAACATGACTTTACTGGAAGTATCCTTAACAATGACCAAAGAGACATTGACTTTCTTGTGAATACTATTTAGGTGTAAATTGTGTTCTGATCGAGTAAGACTTAAAACTACTTTTGATTAGCTAAGAGTTTGTCTTCCTTGGATGTAAGAAAACGGGTTAACGATCCAAGACCTAGAGACATCTCGTAGGAGTGAAAGTCTCCCCCCTTATGAACCACTAGTAGGTTATTTCAAGGTACATGATTTTCCTTGAATAGCAATGAAGAGTTAGCACACATTCGCAAATAACAACTAGTAATGGTTGTCCTCACTACRCATTGATAACTAAGTTGTGATATGTTTTTCCACCTTCRAAAAAAAGGTATATTTCTCCATTATTTGTGTAAGGAGCATAAATATATAATTAACCATTTAAAATTGCTAAACTATAATTAGTTTTTAAGAGAGCAAAGTAGAACCACTATCTCACAAAGAAACACTAGTTTTTTTTTCCCCAAAGGTGGTAAAACCTATCGTAACTCAATTTTCAATCAACATTGAGGACAACCATCATTCATTGTTGTTTGCAAATGCAAGTTGACTCATCACCATTATTCAAGGAAAATCACACCACCTAATATGAATTTTTGGTGCTCTGTAAGGGGGAAGACTTCTACTCCTGCTAAATTTCTTTGGGTCTTGGGTCATTAACTTATTTCCTTACATCTAAGGAAGACGATTTTTTAGCCATCAAACACAGTTTTTGGTCTTACTCTAGGACTAAAAGGTGATTTCATCCAATGTAGTATTTGTAAGTATTGATGTTTTTTTTTTGTAAGTAAGTTTTTTGTATTATATATAAAAAGCCTTCTAAGATCCAAGATCAAGAGTACATAGCTGTGTCAAGCGGTTGTAATTACTGAACTGCTCCATCAGGAGAAACCAGTTCAGCCAACCGTATTATACTAGTTTCAAAATTTACTAACATTCTAAAGAAAACCAGACCAATTAACTACCATGAGAGCCGCTAGAGCTAAAGTAAGGAACAAACTGTGTGTAATCTGGCACATACTCTGGCAAGAGGCCTGGCCAGGGTTCCTCAATGACAGGTGCCCCGCTGCTGAGCGTCCATTGCATGTCCTTGGTGTCGTCGGCCTTGTCCTCGTGAGCTTCCAGCTTTACACTTGACGCCGAGGTAAGCTTCTGGAGTCTGGAGCCTTTCTCGTCCACTGCTGCTGCCAGAACTGGCCCTTCGTCACCTCGTTCATTGCCAGCCAGGGTCGGCATGCTCGCGGATTCTGTCATAGGCACAGGTGTGTCTGTCTTCCCTTCAGAATGCAGGCTCCCCTCTGTATCATCATGCTGATGGCTGCCCGCGGGGTCGCTAAGAGAAGCATCACTGGAATCCTCAGGGGAGGCTTCAGGGGGGTTGGCGAGGAGCTGAAGTAGGACGGACAACCTCCCCTCCATTTGTTGGACCCGAAACTGGAGGTCGTTCACTCCGTCTCGGATCTCAAAGACCAAGTTATGTAAAATGGCATAGTTTTCACGCGAAAGGTTGGGGCAGGGCATTTTTGTTTTGCTGCTTCGGCCATGTGCAGGCGCCAGGGGAGGAGGAGAATGCTAGGCGGAGGGAGACCACCAGGTATCGAAAACATCAATAACAGCCAGACCCTCAAGAGCCTGGGTGGATGAACCAGATGGCGAGGAGGAAGTGCGGGGGCGTCGGGGGTGCCTAGGAGAGCCTCGGCGTGGGCGCATTCTCTGTTGCGGCATAGTGTGGGTTGGATGCTGCAGAAAGTCTACAGAGCCAAGGTGAAAGGTGAGGAACAGTCGAGAGACCATGAAAACGGCTAAGCCAAAATCAGAGCCAAACACCCGAGCGGTAACACAAGAGGGAGATTTCATTGTGCTATTCGTAAGGGTGGTCGAGGGAGCGTGAATTAATGCCCCTCCCATCGTCTTTGAATGCGTTTTAATGTTCGGGGGTGACGGCTACAGCAGGCACGAGCCGAGCACATGGCTCCGTGCTTCGTTGGCCTCCCCTTTCCGCCTCTGCGCGCCAGGTGGTGGGCACTAACACCCCATCCGGGTGATTTTCCATTTCCACTGCTTTGTTGATGCACTGGTGGAGAATGGGTTGCGTCTGATCTAGAGCAGTGTTGCAGAGGAGTTCTGGACCCTCCCAGTTTTCTCCTATGTTAGCCAGGCAGTCCGCTACTTGGTTTGCTTTCCGTATGACATGGACGGGTATGATTACCTGGTTGGGGTGCAAAAGCTCTGCTATGAGTTGAAGCCCATGCGAGAGCCGCCAGCTTGGGGAGAGTTTGTCAGGGTCGACGCCATTTAAGAGATGGCCAAGAAGGTTGACAAGGATCTGAGAGTCGCCTTCCACTAGGAGCTGATTGAAGTTATGCGCCTTGGCAAGTTGCAGCCCCCGAATGAGTGCCCAAAGTTCCACCACATTGTTTGTAGTATGGCCTAAGGAGCCTGCACTGATTAGAATAATGCGCCCCTGATGATTGCGAAAGACGGCTCCGTATCCTGCTGTGCCTGGGTTGCCTTTGGAGGCTTCGTCGAAATTGAGTTTGAGGAAGTCTGTCGGTGGGGCTGACCAAGAGGAAGGTCTGGGGGTGGGNTTAGGGGCGGTAAGATGGGGGGGAAGGGGAGGTAGGGGGAGCCAATGCTTTAGGATTAGGGATTCAGAGGGGGTGCTGGTTAGATCTTGGTCTGTCCAGGGGTGGAGGTGGAGTGTTTCAAGGATGTTGCGGCGGCAACTAGTCCAACACTGTTGCCAAGGAAGAAAGGTGCTTCTGAAGAGCCTTCGATTTCTCTCCTTCCAGACCTGCCAAAGGATGAAGCCGGGGATTAATTGCCAGATCCGATTCAAGAGGGGGGAATGGAACGGGTGGTCCCTCCAATCGGCGATGGTATCTGCAACATTGTCTTGAACATAATCTGAGGTGCGCATTATGAACGCCATTTGATCCCAGATTTGTGTTGTGTATGGGCAGGAGGTGAGGAGTTGATTTATGGTTTCGGATGCTTCCCCATAGAGAATGCAAATTGAGGGACCCACAAAGCCACGCTTGGAGAGGTTATCCCAGGTGAGGATACTGGAATGTGCCACCAACCAAAGGAAGAGAGTAATTTTGGGCCAGTGTTTTAGATTCCAAATCTTTTGCCAAATTCTGTCTGCATGTTCCAGGCTCGAATGAACTTTTATGTGATAGGCTTCACTCGTGCTAAAGGTTCCTTTTGGTCGATGTCCCCATCGCAGGATGTCCTCTCCCGTGAGTTTGGCTATTTTCCTTTTAAGCAGCTCCGTTTGATATGGGCCCAAGTCCACCTGGTTGCCTGAATGCAAGCTCTGCCTGTCCATTAGCCAGTGCCGCCAAGTGTTGTCTTGCTGCTTGTCCCTCCAGTAGTCTGCCACCGTCACTAGGCCCGCTTGCATGGCTGGGGCGCAAATTTGGCCGGCCCATTCTTCCTGATCTAGAGTGGGCCATTGCTGCCAGGAGTCGTTCCAGAAAAGGGTTGTTTTCCCATCTCTAATTTCCCAAAAAGCATGCTGGGTGATGAGGTGTCTGTTTTGCCTCGCCGTTGTCCAAACTAAAGAGCCCGGTGTATCCCCGTTCCAGCGTATGAGATTTTTTTCTGCTACCGACGACGCGTATTTTTTCCGCCAAAGCCGGGCCCAAAGATCCTTTGGGTGTTTTAGCCACCTCCACCATATTTTTGCACTAAGAATTTTATTCATGATGCTGGGATCCCTTAGTCCAAGTCCTCCTTGCTCTTTGGGCCTGCAAATTTTTGCCCAACTTACCAGCGCGATTTTCTTCTCTGTATTGATGCCTTGCCACAGAAAGTTCCGCTGTAAGCTTTTTATGGTGGTCTACACGAAGGTGGGGGCGGTCAGAATCGAGAAAATATAGGTGGGGAGAGCCTGAAGAACCGCTCGGAGGAGAATGAGTCGACTGGGGAGATTGAGAGTTCGAAGGGTCCAGGAAGAGAGTTTTTGGAGAAGGAAGAGATCAGTTGTTCCCAGGAAGAGTTTCGAAGGGCATTATCTATCAAAGGAATACCGAGGTATTTGGACGGAAGGGAGCTTCTTTGAAAACCCAAAAGGTCGGAGATGTGTCTTTGGACTGGAGGGGGTGTGTTAAAGAAAAAGATGAGGGATTTGTCTTTGTTGCAGTCAAGGCCCGAGGCGTCCGAGAAGGTTTGGAGGATTTGAAGAATGGAGTTTGCTTCTTTGACCGTTGGGATACCCATCAATAGAGTGTCATCCACGAATTGGCTGTGTGAGATGGGGCGGGAGATGCCATGCAGCGATAGACCTTCCAGGCTGCCATTATCTACTTCCACATGAATACTCCGGCTGAGGCCTTCTGCCATGATTAGAAAAAGGAAGGGGGAGAGAGGATCTCCTTGTCTGATACCTCGTGAAGGTGAGAAAGGGCGGGTAGGGACACCATTGACGAGGATGGAAAAGAAGGCAGTGGAAGTGAGATTTAGGATCCATGACACCCAACGTTCCTCAAAACCAAAGGCAAGGAGCAAATCCCTCATGTATTCCCAGCTAATTTTGTCGAAATCTTTGGAAAGGTCTAGTTTTAAAAGCATACCTGGCGTTTTGGTTTTCTGAAGGGAGTGGATTACCTCATGCGCCAGGATGACGCTATCTAGAATTTGTCTGCCTTCGATGTAGCCAGATTGTTCCAGAGAGATGATGGTAGGCAAGATAGGCTTGAGTCTGTTGGCTATTACCTTTGTCAGAAGTTTATAGATGACGTTATAGAGAGCAATGGGTCTGAACTGTTTTGGATGGTGATCCTGTCCCTCTTTGGGTATGAGAGTGAGGAAAGTGGCGTTGAGAGCTTGAAGGACTTGTCCCGTGGCTCGGGAGTCCTCAATAATTTTCCAGACTTCCTTGTGTATCATTGGCCAACAGTGGTGGAAGAAATCACTGGTGAAGACGTCCGGGCCCGGAGCCTTGCTTTTGGGGGTGTCTCGCAGCGCCTGATCCACCTCCTCAATGGTAATAGGCTGAAGTAAGGCTGCGTTCTACTCCTGGGTAACTAGGGAAGGCACATGTTGTGTTATTTTGGCTATAGCTTCTGATCTATTGGGGGATGGCTCGGTGAGGAGGTCCCGATAATAATCCTTCAATGATGTAGCTATATCTTCATGGGTGTATAAATGTTCACCTGTAGCAGAGGTTAAATGCGTGATTCTGTTTGAGTGGCGTCGTTGCATGACAGATCTGTGGAAGAACTTGGTGTTGCGCTCCCCTTCTTTGAGCCACTGAACGCGTGATTTCTGCTTCCATAAGATCTCTTCCTGTGCTTTCTTGGTGTCCAGTTGTTGAGTGATTGCCGCTTCCTGGGTCTTTAGGTCCTCCGTTAAGCCGCTTGTCCGGATCTGCTGTTTTATATTTTCCATTTTCTCCGATAGTTGCCGCTGGGAGTCAAATATGTTGCCAAAGGTATCCTTATTCCATGTTTTAATAAGTTGCTTCAGATTTTTTAATTTTTGTTGAAATCTGAACATCTTGGTGCCCTGTGTGACCTCTGCCTGTTCCCACCAGTTTTGAATTTTGGCCTCAAAGTCTGGATGGTTGAGCCAGAATTGCTCAAATCTGAAAGGTTTTCTTCCTGGTGTGGCAGGTACTTCTATCCACAACTGGATGGGCCAGTGGTCCGAGCCGTGAGTGTTTAGTATGCTCGCTTCCATGGCCAAGCCTTCCAGCATGAGGGAATCGGAGATGAGAAAGCGATCCAGTTTACAAGCGATTTGGTGAGTGCCTGTCCTTCTATTGGTCCAGGTGAAGATGCCATTAGTGGGCTCCAGGTCAATCAAGTTGAGATTGTCGATCAGCCTATTGAAGTCACTGGTGTCTTGATCCAGGCGCCTGGAACCCCCTTTTTTCTCGTCCAGGTGCCGTATGAGGTTATAATCTCCCCCTATGATCCAGTTCTTGTGACTGAGCAAGCTATGGAGATAATTCAAGCTTCTGAGGAAGGTTTGTTTTTCTCTAGTGTTGGCTGGACCATAGACATTAGTGATGTGCCCCGGCTTGTTAGATCCGATGAGTCTGTAATCGGTGGTGATGGACCACCGAGTAGTGGTGAAGTTTTCTAGTTGTACAGTGGTTGGGTTAAAGAGAACAGCCAGTCCTCCTGCTGTGCCTGTGGCCGTTGTTGACACTGCTTCCCCTTGCTTCCAATAGTAAGGGAGCATCCTATTGAAGTCTTCATTCGAGCATTTTGTTTCCTGAAGTAACACTATATCCGGTTTCTCTGCAAAGATCAGATCTCGTAGCAACTTCTGTTTGCTACGTCCATTAAGGCCTCTTATGTTCCAAGAGATTATCTTCATGATGATGGGGGAGGGGGGAGGGGGGGGGAAGCTGTCTGAGATTAAATGCATCTGCCCAGAATTTACCATGAACTGCCCTATTTCCTGTATGAGTGTAGTGGTGGACTTCCTTCCTCGTTTTTTGTCATCTTTTGGGTTTTTCCCTGGAGTCTTCGTGTGGCTGCCCTGAATGCCTAGGATTTTGCTGGATCACGCTGAGGAGCCTGCAGAGGAGTTAATGAAGATCTTATGAACCTTCCGTAGTTGATTCGGAGGTATGGTATAAAGTTTTTGCTGCCGGTAGGCGTGTTCGAGGTGTTCCAAGTCTACGCCGGCCAGATCTGGCTCTTCAGTGTCCATCTCTGCCTCCCCATCTTCTAGTTGCTGGGCTTCTTTTGGGTTTTCTGTTGTAGATTGTGGATCCTGGGCGGTTTTCTTTCCTGGTGGTTGCTGTTCTGCTTCCTGTATCTTAGAGGAGGAGGTGATGTCTGTCGGCCGCTCCTTAGGAGTGGTATTGGTTGCAGGGTTCTTGGCTTGATCCTGTAGGATATCAAATTTGTTGCGAGTGGAAGGATCTTTGCTTACCTGGTTTGGTTGTCGGCGATTGGCTTGGCGTCGTTTCCCTCCTGGTGGTGCAAAACCGTCCTTATCCTTGCTATCTGCGGTGTTTCCTTCTTTGGGGGCTTCATTGAGGGGGCATTCTCTGAATAAATGCCCATGTTCATGGCATTTTCGGCATCTGAAGGGGATATGTTCATAATCAATAGTTTGGATCCAGTCTTCATCCTGGTATTCAAGGGTGATGGTTCCTGGTAGTGGTTTTGCTATGTTCAGGTATACACAGAGACGGGCGTACGAGGTATATCTCCTCTGCTTTGTAGCCTCCGAGGACTTTACATAAACTCCAATAGTGTTGCCGATGCCAGCCAGGACTTCTTCCAACCAGAACTCTTGTGGGAGGGAGTACAGACGGATCCATACTGGAGAATGGGCGAAGTCTTCTTTTTCAGGGTTGAATCTCTCGGTCCAGAATCTGAGGAATAGCCCGGCCGAGTTAAAGAAGTAAGGGCCCCCATCGAAGATGCGATTGCGATCCTCAAGATTGTGCAGAATGATTGTGAAGAATCCCTTTGAGCCTAACTGTAATTCGTAATGCCCCTTTGGTTTCCACCAATATTGTATCCATTTGATTAAATCTCTTTCAGATGGCCACAACCCTAGAAATTTCCCTACCAGAGCATGATCTCTCATATATTGTTTTTGCTCCTCTATCTGTGGAGAGTTAACTATGTATTTTGGAGCATGCGAGGCTTGATGAATACACTTACCAGGAAGCCAAGGCGGCGATGCTGTGACAGGGGTGGCTGGGTTATCCGGATCAATGTCCATGTCGCGATCTTTGAAGGTGCCATCCATGATGAGGGTTGCTCGGAGTTCCTGCGGCGGCTCGAAGGACGACCGCTTAAACTTTTCTCCGCCGCTACCATTTGCTGTAGCGTCACTGTAGGAGGCGCCAGCTCGGCCTCCTTCCTGCGGTATCATGGCCCTCACGGGCTTGGGAGCGTGATCACTCAGTTTTCGGCTTCAAACCCTAAGGCGGTAGCTTGCAACGCTCATTCTTTTTCTTTCCTTTTCTTCTTCAATTTACCCTTAGACTCTTGAAATGGGACACTCGTTTGGAATTTGTAAGTATTGATGTTAATAGTAGCATCAGACATGTATTTTTGCACAGGTCTATGTATCTAGACGTGTGTAAATCGTCCAAATCCTTCTACTCTTGAATTTACTTTAAATTAAAGGAATTATTAAAGTAAATTTATTTTATTTAATTATGTAATTAATTAGTTGAGTTATTTAAGAAACATGCTAAAAGTACTTAGCATGCAACATGAATCTAAATCTCAAGTGAGTGTGAGAAGTAATCTCAACCATAAATCACTATGGAGATTAGAAATAGATTGTAACTCATGATTATAAAAGAAAGGCTAGGGGAAGGAGGAAGACACAATTTACACAAATAACAAAGAAGGACCTTTGCTAGTGTGGAGTCACTAAGGTCACACTCAGGAGTAGACAAGGACCTCATCTCGAGTTCTTGGATCACAAAGGATAGTGATTCAAGAGGACCAAGGATAATACAAATCACACAGATAGAAAAGGAGGACCTTTGATAGTGTGCAATCTCCAAGGTCACACTTAGGAGTAGAGAAGGACCTATGCTTGAGTGCTTGGATCATAAAGGACAGTGATTCAAGAGGACCAAGGATTACACTTGACAGGCGTTGAGGGAGTTGACATAGAGTATTAGATCACGAAGGATTGTGGTTCAAAATCTTGGATAGATGAAGAAGGACCTTCATCTAGAGATCATACATGTCAAGGAGAAGAGAGAACAGAGACATACGCAGGTGGGTTTCAATAGAAGGAATCCACAAGAGAGTGTCGGAGTGTACAAAGCTTTCCGTGCAGGTTTTTCGTACACATCTGTGAGCCATAGAGGAGATAGTCACAAACATTCGCGGGTCATAGTGGGGAAAGTCACAGATATCCATGGGTCATGGAAGAGACAGTCGCAGATGCCTAGAAAAGTGTGCTAGAATTGGTTGTATAGTAGGTCAGACCTTGCTAGGTTAGTCTACAGTTGTATTTCTCTCAATGGGCCATTATCCCTATTATGGGAGCCCTTATTTTAGCATAATAAAATCATTCTCGGCACTGGTTTTCCCTCCGGGGTTTTTTCGGGGTATTTACCCAAAATTATGGTGTTAAAGTGTGCTTGATTTGGTTTCCTAGTTTATGCTTCCGATGCATGATATTGAGTTGAATATTTCAGTAGTGTATTATTGTTTTGTGAGTTACTAATCTAATTGCATTAAGAAAATCACTAGATAACAATGTACATGGTGTTGGAGTAAGAATTTTGACAATAAAAAAGTCAATATCTTTTTGGTCATCATTGATGCTATCTCTAGTGAGATCATGTGTGTTTTAGTATCATATAACCTTAATCTCATACATGAAACCAAATACTATCTTAATTACAATAAATACATTTTATTATTATTATTAATTACTTATTTAAAATGTTTTATAATCATTTATATTATTTTAAAGAAGAAAGCTAAGCCCACTATCATAAAGAAATTCTTTATTATTAATCATTATGACACTCACTTTGCATTCATTCCTTTATATCATAAGGGTTTAATGTTTTTATTAATATTTTTTAAAAGGTATTTTTAAAATGTGAAATCTTTTGTACGATTGCATGTGACCCATGCTTATACTCCGTTGATATATGTTAGAAGATATTTATACTCCGTTGATATTTTTAATTACAAGATTGTGTGTTAATACAAAGTTGGAAGATGAATTGTGATGTTAGCGACATCTTTGTTAATACTAAATCGCAGTAACAATATATTATATGCTTCATTGCTTTAAATATTGCATTTCATTTTCTTACCATTATCATAATGTTGGTTTGAAAATGTATTTTGTTTTCTTATAATGATTAAATATTGTTTCTAATAAGTGTTCACAAATTCTTTTATTAACTTTTCATGTTCTTAATAAGCATTGTAATTATCTTCATTAACTACATGAAGTATCGTGGTTCTCATTTTGGGAAGACAGTTGAATGTAACCAACCACAAGAATGAATATAGATCTCTTTTGTGAGAAACTGAAACTTATATTAATGTCCACTAAAGATTGAAATAGGTTAAAGGGACTAGTTATGTCGATAAGGCATTTTCTCTATGAGAGTTATGGGTGATTACAATGGTCAGTATACTCATAACTTCCCATATGTGTTAGACGATGGTTAGTACATCACTCACCATCCATCCCACATTCATAAGTGGTGTTCATTATTATTCATCCTATGTTGGTTGATCTATCCTTGACAGATGTTCATCATAGTGTCTCTATCTTTGTAGGATGTTTAGAATACAAATTTCTAGCGCTCTCTTGTTTTGAATACACAATTTTGTAAGTCAAACAATACAAAAAAAGTGTTGTGTTACATTTAGGAGCAATACCAAAGTGCATGCAACTTATCATATACACAAAAAAATTATGAAATGAAACACCTATGTATATACTATATTGTTGATGGTTACAATGACATTGAAATATGTTATGATATTTATTAGATCCTATTTTATGGCGTGCAATGCAAAAGAAGTTGGATCGAAAGATAAGCAATACCTTGTACTTTTTTTTTTAGAACTAGTTTCCTCTTATCATAATGACGTCAAAGTGCCTAGATTTAGAATTAGTGGGGAACCATTAGAAACCTTCAATTCAATTACCTTTTTTTGAGAAGCTATGAGTGGGGGTATCTATTCTATCAAAGTTATCCAGGACTTAAGATCCGCACCAACCATCATCAAATGTGTTAGTTCACATCAATGAGTGCGAGCATGTGGGCTACATAACCTACTCACTTTCATTGACCCAAAAATAAATCGTTGATGGTAATACCTTGTATTGATTTTGTTGTTTTTGAGGTTTTTTAACCTAAATTGGTCTTCATCACATATAAAAACATTTGACCTTGAACATGCCATCTTCAATTGACTCTTCCAACACTCAATTGACACACCCAACACCAAAAATTACAAGGCTAATTCCCCATGCCCAAAACTAACACCCCCAATCTTGTATAACATGATGGTATTTAGTTTTTAATTTCTCTAACATAAACCAAAACCAAATCCAAATCAATATGTGAATATATTCATATATCCATGTATTTACTTGTTATGTAATTATTCAAAACCTTGTAATTGAGTTATGATATTGGGTTCACTTTAGATATAACCATTTCATAAAATTAAGTAAGTATAATTAAGAAAACTAATTGTTAGCAAAGATATTGGTATTGAGAAACAATAACCATTTCTCACAACAATTCATTTGCAACAAGCATAATTTTCATGCAAACTTTTTTAGAATTCTAAAATAAGTTAAAATCAATTTAAAAATCAAACCAACCCTGCAACACATCCATTAATTCACTAGCTTCGTAACCATACACAACCTCTCTACACATATTTCAAACTATATTTGAAATCATACTATACACAACTTGGGTTTGAAAAACAACAACAAAAAGTCACTCCTTTCTTATGCCATTTTCTTTAACTAATACATATTTGTATTTCTACATGTAAATTTTTAAATGATTTATGTTTAAAATATTAAGTTGTACATTTTTTTTATTCATTTTGATGTGATATTCTTACAATAACCCTATTTTATTAGTGTATCTTCACACCTTTGGGAATTATTATTAAAATCATATATGTTAAGAAATAATTTCTTTAACTATATTTGTACATGTTAATTATATATGTTAATAAATAATTTTTTTAATAATACATAAATAAATATTTTTTTCTTGTTATTTCATAAAAAAAATTGCAAAATTTTATGTTTTTCAACTTCAACCCCTTCAAACACATATTTTTCTTAGGAATTTCACCTTGAAGTAAACACAAGAGTTTTAGAGAATTGTATTAGCTTCGTACTCATATTTTTTTATGGACATATAGTGGGAAAAATTTGAAGGGCACCAACGATATATACTTTAAAATTTTAGGTATGGGTAATGAGTGATTTGTGTGCCCCTCATTTTTTAAGAGATAGTTATTCATTTTACGAAAACCTAATGTATGCTCATAATCTACACAAATCATACTTGGCAATGGACTATATGTTGAGGATTTTCATACTTAAGCACTATTTTGTATTATTTATCGAAATAGCATATGTTTAAAAAAATGGTGTCTTATTGACACATGTTGGTGTCCTCACATTTTCTTTCAAATGTGACTTTTATCAAACAAACTAAAACTACCCTTTTGAAGAGGACAGTGCAAGGAACATCCGTGTGAGTTTTTACATTTTTTTCCTGTTGTCATTGTGATGATATTGAATTTTCATTGTGACTGATTTTTAGCTCACTAAATTTCCTAGTGATAAAGTTTAGAAAACAAATAGTAAAAAATAGAAATCCCAAATGAAATTCAAAAATTCTTATACCATGATAAAGTAGATTCAATGATGAATCTACTAGTATAAACTCCGATAGGTAATTCTTAGATTTTGTAGGGTTTCCACCTTGCTAAAGTGACAAATTTCATAAAACTGTAGAAATGCTTGTTATATTTGTTGACCAGAAACTCTCGACCCAGAATATTTCTCGGCCGATAAATTTACTAATTTCTCAGGCAAGAGTTTTTTGACCTAAAAATTGGAAATTATAACTCTCGATCGAGAAAAAATTGAAGATATTGCAACTCTCAACCGAGAAAATATGTTGACTTTTTTCTCGACCGAAAAATTAAAAATTATAACCCAAAACACCTAATTCTCAAAAAAATTATTTCCCAACTTAACATTTTAATTGATTTATGTTTAAAATATTAAATTGTCAAAAAAATTATTCATTTTGATATAATATTCATACAATAACCCAACCCATATTTATACATGGTAATTTTTTAATTAATTTATGTTTAAAATATTAAGTTATCGAAACAATTTATTATTTATTATTTTGATGTGATATTCTTACACTAACCCTAGTTTAATAGTGTATCTTAACCCTAGTTTATTAGTGTATCTTCACACCTTTGGGGAACTAGTATTAAAATAATATATGCTAATAAATAATAGTGAAGTGAAACATGCTTAGAAATGATCAAGTTCTATTTGATTGCATGTTGTCTTCATGTTGCTTGAAAACAAAGATGATCAAGTTCTATTTGATTGCATGTTGTGTTCATGTTGCTTGAAAACAAAGTTTAGATTGTTTCATGGATGTCAAGTCTCTGTGGGAGTGTAAGTTTCCATAAGAGTGATGGTTATCAACTTATCCTAACAATTGATTTAGGAGTGTAAGTTTCCATAAGAGTGATGGTTATTAACTTATTCTAACAATAGATTTAAAGCATAAGCTTAGTGGAATTATTAGTGTTTGGATCATTTTTGTAATATTAGTAGAATTATTAGTGTTGGGATTAAATGGGTTATTTTTGTAATATTAGTGGAGAATGGGGTGTATTAATTAGTTAAAAGATTATAAAAAAGATGTGTATTGGTAGGATTAGTGTAAATTATTTGGCGGAAAACTCATGAAAAAGACAATGTCAAAAATTAGTGTGGGTGAAAAAGTCGTGCAGAGAAAATTATGGCATGTGGAAAATTAAGATGGAGTCATCTTGGAAAAAAAATGTGGGCAATAATTACACATGAGAAATATCCTCATAAAAATAGTTAATTGGAAGAGAAATTATGAGAGACTTGTACATTATGATTGGTGATATTGACTATATTAGATTATAGTTAAATGAAAAATATTCTCATAAAAATAGTTAATTGGAAGAGAAATTATGAGAGACTTGTAGGTTATGATTGGTGATGTTGACTATGTTAGATTATAGTTAATTGGAAGAATTATGGCGTGTAGAAAACTAAGATGGAGTCATATCTTGGAAAAAATATGTGGTAATTAATTACACATGAGAAATATCCTCATAAAAATAGTTAATTGGAAGAGAAATTATGAGAGACTTGTAGGTTATGATTGGTGATATTGACTATGTTAGATTATAGTTAATTGGAAGAATTATGGCGTGTAAAAAATTAAGATGGAGTCATATCTTGGAAAAAATATGTGGTAATTAATTACACATGAGAAATATCCTCATAAAAATAGTTAATTGGAAGAGAAATTATGAGAGACTTGTAGGTTATGATTGGTGATATTGACTATGTTAGATTATAGTTAATTGGAAGAGAAATTATGAGAGAGACTTGTAGGTTATGATTGTTGATATTCACTTAGATTATGTTATGTTATGTGTATGATATAAGTTGGAAAGAGAGATATAATTTTTTTACAATATATGAGAGGAAGATTTTTGTAAATAGAATGTTTTTGAAATCAATATAATAATGGAAAAAGTATTGAAGGCATATTGGTCATTGTATATTTTGATTACATGAATAATTGATAGTGTATTAGAATGCATTTTTAATCTTAATTGAATAGTTGAATAATATAGTATAGTTGAGTTTAGGTGAGGATAGTGATTGTTGAACATATTTTCAATTTGTGTGTTTTTTACCACTCCTTTATATAATCTTCTATTATATAGTTGTATCCTTATGAGTGTTGCATGTCAAAGTTCCACTATTCAACATAAATCTCATCCATATAACTTTTAGAAATTTGACTTAGCAATAATTCAAATAATTCATATGATATAGACATAAAATCCACATAGCTTCAAGGGCCATGCTCTATGATATTCTATAAAACCTTTACCCTAAATAATTGATTAAAACTTGAAATGCAACCATTTTGGACTTTCCACCCTTATTTACATTGGGCCATGCTCTATGATATTCTATAAAACCTTTACCCTAAATAATTGATTAAAACTTGAAATGCAACCATTTTGGACTTTCCACCCTTATTTACATCCCATTGTCATTGTCTTTTTTTAATGGGAAGGACCCCAACTACATGGATGATGGTGATGATAAGGAGGAAGAAGTCCAATGACTAATCACTTTCATTTTTATTAGGTTTGGTCTCTATATGTAGGTTGGATGTTTGAAGCGTTGATATGTATATATTTTTCTATAAACCCTATTATAGTTTTTGTGCACTATTTCATCATAGTAGGGATATACGCATTTATTTGTGAAATTAAGAGTGATACTTTGTAATGGTGCGAGAAAACTAATAGTTTTTTCACCTTCAATGTGGTATACCCATTTCAAAATTCAAAATGTGATGTTGAAAGTTTGGCTTATATTCTTCAATGAAATTCTTATAAATACATCCATGGAGCTCTTTCACCTAGACAACATGTGTTGAATGGAACTACACATCCAAAGAGTAAGTTCACATGGGGAGAACAATTTTCCCATGTTCGTTACATTGGTTTGATGAGTTGATAAATATTAATGAGTTTAGCCTCTTCATACTAGAAACCATAAGCTTATGAAAATTTTAAACCTACACAAAAATGTGATGTTTATTTATGTGGAGTTATTCCAACTCAATTATTTATGAGGGGAAAATCATAATCATGGTTTTCTTACAATTGTCTTATTAGTCCCTGTCATAGGCATAGAGGGACTATAGCAATCGATAAATCGTTGACTTCATATTAGTTTTTCCTTTGACCACAAATATTTCCATATTATCTATTATTGGAACTAGGGAACTAAAAACATCAACTTTTATATAAAAAAAAGTACCATATTTTTCATGATCTGATTGGACAAGGGATTGGAGGTCTTATTGCCGGCTTCACTATTCCCAATTATATATATGTTGGCATATCCAAAGTATTTGATCATATATGGTCTTTTTGAATCATATATTTTGTTATGCATTCGTTGAAGGTGGATTAATGCTAGCATTAATTCGAATGTTTGGTTTAGCATTTTATGCTAGGTAAATTTATGAGAATGTTTGATATGTTGGCATATCCAAAGTTTGGCCTTCCAATACATTCTCTGGTGTTCGAACTATTGTTACAAAAAATATAATAATTTTTTTGGGATACGTCAGAGACCTGCCACATTGCATTTTTTTCTTAAATGTTTACAGAGCATTTCTGACAGACATAAATGTTTACCTAACAGGCTTGGTAGCGTTGAATGCTTACTTAACAAGCTTGTTACAATACATTTTCTTTCGCTTTTTAAATTTATATGCTTCAGCAGCATTGCTGGTTCATTGGTTCATGCTTGTTTTTTGCATCTCCATTGATTTCTTATTTGCATATTGTTGTTGTTCTTTCTTGCCTGTTCGTGTTGTTGCAGTTTGCACATTTGGGTTTCTGTAATTGCGATTGGAATTGCGTCATTCCTGGTGGAGTGGTTGTTTCTTGCTTCTTTCTTTGTTGTATGTTGTTTATTGTTGTTTTTTTTTACTTTGCAGGGTTCCGATCATGCACCTGCAGTTGGGCCTTTTGGTGCTTCTTAATTGGGTTGTTATTTGTTGCTTGTTCTTGTTTGCCTAGGGTTTGCAATGTTGGGATGCTGCATCCGCAGTTGGATCTCTTGTTACATTTTTTGCAGTGGAGTCTACATAGAATACTATTAAGATAAAATAACATACTAAAAAATTGCAGTCGATGTAAATTGCATCTCTTACGCGTTGAACCAAAGTTTGTCGACCTCAAACTATATTTCATAGTTGGCGATGCTTTTTCCATGGATTATGTGTTACTATGATTTCATATTTATGAGAGTAGGTTTTGTTGTGTGAGCGATATAGTTGTTCTCTCCCTTTTATTTTCCTCTTGTAAACTGTGTTTCTGGCTCTATAGTTTCTCGCCTTTCTGTGGTCATTCCGACCGACTGTCATTCGGTTGCATACTTAGATAGTTTTATGGATGCGGCTTCGTAGATAGGTTCTATCAAACTATGACAGGTCGTGTTCGGTGTATACATATTTTACCCAGAACTTTCGTGCTCTAGAATTCGACCTGGCACTCCTCGAACTCGCAACCATGCCTCTGCCTGCAATGAGTTTGTTTATTCTGCCTATATTTCCATACTTAGTTGACTTTTCAAATTTTAGCGGGTTGAGGATTTTCCAGGTTCATAAAATTTAAAACCATTTGTCGCTCCCCTCCATCCCCGCTACCTTCCGCCCTTCCCAATAAACATTAATTATGTTTTCAAAAGTCAGAACTGACCAGACATGTTTGAAAAGATGGGCTTTAATAACTGGAAATCTCGAGGACATCTCCCATTAAAATGAATAGATAGGCGAATATTATGGGATTTGGTAATTTCTTTTGCCTGCATTTTGAATTTGCAAAAAATTAAAAAAAATTAAAAAAAATTGTTTGCGCTCTTTTAGTTTTCTTAAAAGCTTCAGCATAGTCCACGAACGTGTCACCCATAGAGGCCTTGACGTCGTGTCCCTCTTTAATATTGTGCATATCTTAGATGTCAGATTTGAGAATCTGCTCGGATATGGGAATTTTAATACGTGCTATTAGTCACTATTCAGCATACATATTAAAAAATATTGGCATTAATAAGAGAAAATATCGAGAACATCTGTCATTAAAACGAATTAACACAAAATCTACGGAAGATCATCCAGTGTTGCTTTTAAATACTTGTTTCCATTTCTCTCTATCATCATAGAGTTGTTCTTTAGGGTGCCTTCATTCTAATGTTCCTGGTCATGGACATGTAAGTCAACTTAGAGATGTGATTGAGGGCTAGATGAAAGAAGAGAGACTGGTTTTATGTGATGTGAGCTTTGAGTTAAAAAAAAAATCTGTTATACAAGAGAAACTCGGAGAGGAGGAAAAAAAAGAACAAGTATGTTCTGGTTGGTGTTCTCCCTATGTTTGATGCTTTGGTTGGTTGAAAAGGCTGCCTGGAGATTTGTTTGTTGAACTTATTTGTTTTCTTGCTGGGAGTTGTAATGGATTTTCAGGTCACGTGAAAAATAGTTCTTCATTGAAGTATATAGCTTCTTCCAACAAGACAAATTTGGAAAGTGTATCAAATTATGCAGATCCCAGAAGAATTTGTCTTCCTCGAGGGCGACGCATTTACAGTGTCTTGCAAAATAGCCTTTCATGTTCGTAAATCACGCGAAATATTACTCCATTTGTGAATGTAACCAGAGGTGGGTAACATAAATTGTATGGGTGGATAAAACGACATATTATCACTACACAAGTTTCTATTTCAAAGTTTGATGAGCTACATGTGGGTATGGTAACCGACTTGACAGAAAGCCATGTTCTTTGTCAAAGTTTGTTCGGTTTCCTCTGGATGTAGTTGCAGACTCCACATATTTGGCATCACCTCCAAACATTCCAGACCTTTCTGTGGGCCGCCATACCTGCCACCGCTATGAGGAAATATATATTATGATGTGATCTACAACATTTGATACACTTTCCAGACCTGTGTTGATGTGTTCTGCAGCATTTGATGCACTTGCCAGACATGTGTTTCCGAAGAAGTTATGTACCTCAACATATTTTCATTTTGCAACTGGGTTGGGTGTTTCTTCCAATTTATTGTAATAAAGCAAAGAAGTTCAACATACAAATCTTCAGGCAGGCTTTTCAACCAAACAAATGATCGAATAAAAGGAGAATACCAGTCACAACATACCTGAATTTGTTTCCCTTTCCATAGCTATTGTGACATAAAACAAATCCCTCCACTTTGAAATCAGCCTGAATCACATTTCTAAGTTGTCTCAGATGTCAAGGCTCAGAAACATTGCAATGAAAGAACCTTAAACCCCAAGTTTTCGATGGCATAGGGAAATTAATACTTGACAAAGAATGGAATGTTGAATAACCAACCATTTCAAGAAGGCCATATCTGGAAGAGACAAGCTATTCAAAAAACTGGGATAGATGTAGTTGGCAGCACCGATTAAGTACAAAACCCAAAATTGATATTCAACTCGTTTTTTACGAATAAAGGGTTTGAACGTCAAGAAAACTATCAAGAAGCTTCATTAATGTACATATTTTTTATTGGTCGACTGCAGGCCAAATCAAAATCGTTGTGGTAAATAGCCTCAGTTGTATTTTGTAACCCATCTTATTTGAATATAGAATAATTCCGGTTTATTTTTTAATAGTATTTTCCAATCTCTAGTATTTGTATTAATTTTATTTTGTACCTTTTTCCCCTGTGTTGTTAAACATGGATGACAAGATTTTCTTTATGTTTCCCACTCCTTCAATTTAAATAAAGTCTGCTCTGTTCGTTGCTTTCATTTTACATTTAAGAATATTTTTTCATAAGCCATACTTATGTGGCATCGACCCTGTATTTAAAGAAAGAAATTGGAGGACTCGTCCTACATCCATTCTTCGGGTCCTATAAATAGAATGAATTAATGAGTTGCAACAAGGCAACTCAAGTGTTGACGCAATGTTCTTGTTCAGTATGTTGGATATATTGCAGCTTCTTCTATTTGATAATATATGTGCATATATACTAATATCAATACTATTGGAATAAATACAAAAACTTTCTCTTCGACAAAGATTAGGCAATTATGTTTGGGTTTGTAGTATTAAACAAATATGTTCCATATTCTATCATATACATCTTGCATCCAAAGAGCTTCTGTGGTCTACAATTTATGATTTAACTACTGATAACTCACCAGGCGTTCGAAAATCTTGGCATTAATAAAGGAATGGTCGAAGCTGTCTTAATTACTTAAATCATTGTTGGCACAAGGGAAGACCCAGGGTTCATCTCCAAGAGCACACCAACAAGCCCTAACTACTAGCCCTTTCGACAGCACCTGCGAGGCAGATGCAGTCTCACCCGAAGTAGCTATGAGGGGGTTGCAGGACAGAGATTTCTACAACCAGAGGGGATATCAAGTGGATTCAATACAAGAGAAATACAACAACTAGGTATCACTTATCATCTTAGATATACTCCACACAACTATCTGTCACATCTAACACGACAATATAATAACAGTATATCAAATGACAAAGAACACAACATCAATCACACATAACACAAGATATACGTGGTTCACCCTCTCTCTAGGGCTACGTCCACGGAACTATGCTTTATAATATATTAAGGTGAAGCATACAATTCTTGTCTGCACTCTTAGCTAGCATACCTTCTCTTCTTCTCTCTCATTCTCTCTTCTCTCCTCTCCCTATGCACCCAGCTCTAGGGATGATCTTCGCACCCAGCTGAAGATCTTACAATATAGACTGCTCTCACTAGCAATCTCTCCTCATAACACAATCTCATCTAACAACAACAACAAAAACCCTCATTGACAACAACCAACCCAACCTAGGTCCTCTTGACCTCTATTTATACATTACAATAGCTCACCTACAGCCTTAGCCGAAACCTAGGTGTCAAAACCCTAGGTCAACTTGACCCGCGTTTTTAGGGCTTCACCAGCCTATCTTTCCTTCTTTCCCACGCAGTGCTCCAAAGCATCCAATGGTGGATTTTTTCACTTGTTGAGTTATCCCCGATCCTTCTTCCTCTCTAATCTATCATCCTCGATCTCCTCGTCCAACAACTTGCTTTCTCTTACTTCGCTCGATCTTTTCTTCTCTTCTGCTCACTTCGACTAGGTAACAATCACTGTGTCTTCTGCGCAGTTTGCATTTTACCTTTTCTTCCTTGATCTTCACTTACTTCCATCCTCAAGGGACAACAGGCCCCCAAAACTCACCTGTGAATCATCTTGAGGCACTTCATATCTGATCCTTCTGTTTTGCTTCGACTTCAGACTTCACGGTGCGACCTTTGCTTTCTGCTCTATGCCTCCTTTCCTTCCTACCTTCCTTCCTTCCTTGTGCAGTTTGTCTTGTCTATGTCTGGTACCCAGTTTCAACTACACCTGGTACCTAGACCCTTTTCCTTATGATTTTACTGAGAGCTACGAGGTAGCTGGTTGTCTTAGTACAACTTCAACTGGCTCCCATTCACCAAACCTTCCTTCCATTCTCCATTCATATTCTTCAACTACGCAGCTCCTCCTTCTGTAACATGGGAAACCTCATATGGCCCAAGACAAATTCCAATGCATTCTGAACTTCCCAAGATGCTTCATGAACTTACTATCATATACCAATACTAGATCACCTTGCTTAAATGCCTTATACTTGATGTGTTTGTCATGGTAGGCCTTCTCTCTTACCTTTTGGACCTACTGATGGAATCCTGCAATAAATTTGTCCTCTTCCAGTTCAACCAACTGCGCAAGCCTCTCTTGAACAGTGCCAATGTCATCCATATCTGTCAAGGCAACGATTCTTAAGCTTGGTACCAAATATTCCATTGGGACAACGAATTTGAGGCCATAGACCAACTTAAAAGGGGTTTGCGTTGTTAGTTTCTTGTAAGTGGTTCTATAGGCCCATAGTACTGCTGGTACTCTTAAGTCCCAGTCATCCCTATTTACACTGTAAATATTTGTTAGCGTTGTCTCAAATATTTTGTTGAGTGCTTCAACTGTCCCATTTGCTTGTGGATGGTAAGGTGTGCTCTTCTAATGATGGACTGCAAATTCCTCAATCAAAACTTCAACTGTCTTATTAATGAAATGTGTACCTTGATCGCTCATAAGGATCTTTGGGCATCCAAACCTAGTTATGATGTCATCAAATATGAGCGTGTAGCTATAGTTGCACTATAGTCCTTAATTGCTCTTGCTTTGGCCCATCTAGTCAATTACTCTGTCGCAGTGATTATGTATCTTTCTCCTGTGCGCTTTCCCGGTGGGTTTATAGGTCCAACGAAGTCAATGACCCATTTCGCGAATGCTTGTAAGGTCAGTTGTGGTGCTAAGGTCATTTCATATCTTCTGGATGGTTTCTCAACTCTTTGGCATACATCACAGGCTCTGTAATAGTCCTTAGCATCTCTGTGTAGGGTAGGCCACCAAAGGCTAGCTCTAAGAACCTTCTGCGCAGTTGATTTCCCTACGTAGTGTCCTCCAATGATTCCTTCATGAGCTTTGGTGAGGATCAACGGTCGCTCTGCCTCCATAACACACCTCCTTAATATCTCATCAGGTCAAATATTGTATAGTTGTCCAGCTATAAGTGAAAAGTCTGCAGCGCGAACTACTAGCTATTTCTTCTAGGTGATTGTATACTCACTAGGTGTTATTCTTGTTGATAGGAAGTGGACTATATCTGTGAAGTGATCATCAATCCTTCTAATGGATAGCAGCTGAGCATCCGATAGTGTATCCTCCAAACTAGTAGGCTCTTCTCCATGTTCCAACCTCAACAAGTAGTCAGGACCTTTGTTCATTCTTTTTGGCTTAACCATGATCTCTGTTGGAGCCGCCTTTGTTTTTAACCCGTCACAATTTTCATTTCGATGCTTAAAATCTAAAAATGGTTTTATTGTTCCTTCCGAGAGATCGATGATCTCTAAAGAGCTTGATCATGCAAGCAACCATAGTTTTTCTATTCTCAATACAAGTCCTTCATTTCGTAAGAGTGTTCCCTCTTTTTTCCCTACTTCGGAATCTCACAAATCGGATACTATAATTTATGATTTCACACAGCCCGAGTCACGAAGTGGCAAAGTCGTTTAAATTTTTTTCACTCAAGGCAGTGACTAAGGTAAAATTTTTAACTCATGTTTAGACGTCATCGTGGTTTCACGCCTCAGCGTTCGCCAAACCCAAAATTTTATTTTTACTGCCCCGAGAGCCGAGAACACGAGGTCCCTTCGGGATAACCCTGGTCAAGGATCAAAGGCAAAAATCTAACTATGGTAAATGTCGTTTTCGGCATTTCGCCACTCGGCACTAACTTTTTAAAAATTCACCGCATCTAATCCCCGACTCACGAAGGCACGATGTAATTATAACATGATTAATTAATCGCCTAATCCAAGATTTTCTTCCCCTTAATTGAGTCTTAATTATCGCCATCTTGTGGTTTCGCGACTCGGCATACTAGTCTCCTAGAAACGTGTCTTCGAGGTTCCGAGTTGCGATATGGCGAATAAAATGATTATAAAATTAATTATGCCCCAACTCGCGATTACCGTTAATTAAGCCAAAGTCGGTCCTCGCGATCTCGCGAGTTGGAGACTCAAAGTGTTAAAAGGAAATCCACGATGTAACGAACGGCGAGAAGTTGATTAACGTTGGTAAGATTTGATTGATTAAGTTAAAGCAAGATGTATCCTGCGCCTCGAGGCTTTCACGTTTCTCGAGGTAGACTTTTCTCTCCATACTTCGAATGACTGCCAAACCGCCAGAAATTTATGACATTTATGGAGAAATAGGGTAAATCTACGCATGTAAGAGCGAATTTTACGCAATAAATTTATTTCTAATTACGATTTGACAGGCTTATTTTGAAAAGTACCAAGTTTTCAAATATATATAAGAGTTTATTTTCATTATAACAAACACATTTTCATAAGCACGCAAAGCTCATCAATTCCGAGTAAACTAATTTCTGCATGTATACGCAGTTCTATCGCAGAAGAGAGAAAACGGAAGCTTTGGCTATGGCTCCGCGGAAAGAAGCAAAGGAAAATGTCGAGGTCGCAGGACAAAGCTCAGACAATGTCTCCGACACTTTGCCCCGAAGTGTCGACTCGGTCCCCGACTGGTCATTTGTTTCAGGCATTTTGCAATCGAAATTGGTGGATTATTTAGACGACTCAGACGACAATGAAAAGGATGATCTAAACATGAAATACAAGATAGTTGTCCAATCCAGAATGCACAGGGTAGCAGCCAGACCACGGTTTCTCCCATATTATGACATGATCCGATGGGCGTTGGATCACGTGGATATACCCACCAGGACTATCATGAATGGGCAACGAGTCACTGTCGGGACTTTTAGGCCCAAGCATCTACAAACTATGTATAAGCTACCCGCGATGTCTGAATATACATATGGCGCTGAGTTCAAAGAGGAATTCAAGGAGAAGGAGTGCATCCCGTACGACAAAACCATGCCTGGTCTGATAAGGGATTGGGTTTCGCGCACCGCGAAATTTAGAGCAAATGACCAGGGCGTTTATTCAATCGCTTCATTGGAGCCACAGTATAAATATGTGGCCATGATGACATGCCGGCTATTTGGAAGAGAGGACACATCACTTTTTTTCATTTCGTGGGTGCCTCTTATGTTTCAGGTCGTAGAAGGTTGCTCTTTTAATTGGGCAACGATACTCTCGGATAGTTTGGCCAACCGGGTCACAGAGTATCGGGAGCAGAACGAAAGTGGGAGACCGTCCTCATTTTTCATGTCCACATATATTATGGATGCGATATGTTCCATGACACCATTTCAATTGATGATCTGGGCTTGGACTCCGGCTGAAGACAGACCCATACATGTATATCATGAAAAGCTATGGGAAAATAAAGCGAAAAATTTCGCATATGAAATTTTTAACTGGGTGATGGTGCTCCTGCATCTCGCCATTTTTGGTCACCCACCACCTCGTATCGCAGACAACAAATCTGAATGGCATAGTGGACTGGTACGTGGAGGCGGAGTTTTCATACTTCAGAGTATTCAGGGCTATTGTTCCCCCGCTTGTGCTACCATTGTTCATTCCCAACAAGCTGGCTTGTCGTGAGGTCGCCCGGCAAACAGTAATTGGTGGGGTGAGTAAAGAACTCAAAGGATACTCAAAGAAGGTGTAGCCGTCTTTTCCCATTCGGCTGAATTCTTATTCTTAATTGGATTTCGGGCATGCCAAAGCCGAGGCCGCAGCCCTGGAAGACCTGAATTTGGTCTCCATCGAGTACAAGAAACATGATCCACAGAAGGTTGTAAGCAACCATTTAGCTAATTGTGGGCTCAAGAGGTTCGAGCATGAGAATTCTCCTCCGGATGACATTTTCCGAGGGGCAAGGTCTTATGAAGAAGTTCTAGCCTGGATCCGATCCTTGGCTCCTGAAGACACGACTGCTGTATTAAAATTCCAGGAGCATAGACGAAGCTGCCTCCCCACTGTGTTGCGAGGCGAGAGTCTGGGTGTTTCCAAGATGAAACAGAGGGATACTAAAGGTCCCAAAGATGCAGCTCCTGAATCGGGAAAACGCCAGGACGAGGGGAAACAAAAAAAGAAGCCCGAAGCAGAGGCACAGACTCTAGACCCGCCAAGGAAACAAAATCTGGAAACTGAGACGAAGACCTATGAACCGCCAAAGAAGCAGGACCCGATCGACACCCTAGGGAAATCAACGAAGAAAATCGGGGAACCCATCACTTCTGTCACCCCCTTGCAGTCAATGCAAGGAAATATCGAAGAAGGATGGATATTCAATGAGGAACTGAGGCCCATAAGAGCAGAGGAACTTCCTCCGAACGAGTTTTTCTTTGATAAAAAGAGAAAAGCGGTAGTAAAGAGGGAATTCTACCAGAAGGGAGAGTCGATCGCTAAGAAATACAAATTTATGACTGACAGAAAGCATAAAAAGAATGAGCAATTCGCCACTGAGATCGCAGGGACGCTAGGAGCATATGCATCGACGAATGAATTCTCGGTCGGACTTTTAAAGAACCAACTCAAAAGGAAAAATCGCCTGATCGGGACTCTCGAGGCCAGATTGGCCTCGGCCACAGAAAATGCTAAAGGCCAGGTGATCGTGGAGATAGAGCTGGCCTGACTAGCTGATAAAAATGAAATAGAGGTGCTCAAAACCAAGCTCGAGCAAGAACATCTAGTGGTCCGAGACGGTCGCATACAGGCGGGCCAACAGAGGACTATGATTGAAGAGCTGTAGGCTCGGGTGGCGATCGCTGAAAGCAGAATGATCGACGTGGAGATATTCAAATCCCAGGCCATGGGAATTCGGAGCAGAATCTCTTCAACTCAACAGAGTTTGCTCGCCAGGATAGGAGAGATCCGGAAAAATTCTCTATTGGTAAATCAGGTTTTCGAGAACCTGATTGCCAGAGAAAGGGATGCAGAAGCGGCTCGGGTCACCTTCCAAGAGGTGGTGATAGCCACTAATAACAGAGTGTCGGTAGGTGCTCCCGGGCTCGCCATCCTAGAACAAACCAGAGGTAATATTCTGTTGAAGGATTGGGAGCACAACATTTCCCTAGGAAAGGAGCAAGCCCAAAAGGTAACCAATTA
>SNQJ01S0076859.1:53350-63541 GCA_010110895.2 Picea sitchensis | reverse complement strand
TATTGCATATGGTTGAGGTATGTTCCATGGTTATATATTTCTGTTGTTTTCTGCGTACACACATCTAAACACATCTAAACAAGTAGATCAACAAACTGTTTGACAAAATACCACAACCAGGAAAAAGTTTTAAAAAGACACCAAAACAGTGATGATCCTTGCATAATGGATTGGGATCATTACACAAGCCCTAACTACTGGCCCTTTCGACAGCACCTGAGAGGAAGATGCAGTCTCACCCAAAGTAGCTATGAGGGGGTTGCAAGACAGAGATGTCTACAACCAGAGGGGATATCAAGCGGATTCAATACCCGATAAATACAACAACTAGGTATCACTTATCATCTTAGATATACTCCACAGAACTATCTGTCAGATCTAACACAACAATATAATAACAGTATATCAAATGACAAAGAACACAACATCAATCACACATAACACAAGATATACGTGATTCACCCTCTCTCTAGGGCTACGTCCACAGAAATGTGTTGTATAATATATTAAGGTGAAGCATACAATTCTTGTCTGCACTCTTAGCTAGCATACCTTCTCTTCTTCTCTCTCGTTCTCTCTTCTCTCCTCTCCCTATGCACCCAGCTGCAGGGCTGATCTTCGCACCCAGCTAAAGATCTTACAATATAGATTGCTCTCGCTAGAAATCTCTCCTCATAACACAATCGCATCTAACAATAACAACAAAAACCCTCACTGACAACAACCAACCCAACCTAGGTCCTCTTGACCTCTATTTATACATTACAATATCTCACCAATAGCCTTAGGCTGAAACCAAGGTGTCAAAACCCTAGATACCAAAACCCTAGGTGTTTAAAACCCTACGTCAACTTGACCCACATTTTCAGGGCTTCCCCAACCTGTCTTTCCTTCTTTCCCGTGCGACACTCCAAAGCATCCAACGGTGGATTTTTCAGCTTGTTGAGTTGTCCTCGATCCTTCTTCCTCTTTGATTTTTCATCCTCAATCTCCTCGTCCAACGGCTTGATTTCTCTTACTTTTCTCTGTCTTTTATGCTCTTCTGCTCACTTCGACCCGGTAACAGTCACTGTGTCTTCCGCGCAATTCACATTTTACCTTTTCTTCCTTGATCTTCTCTTACATCCATCTTCAAGGGCCAACAATCACACCAAATTTTGATTACATTTAATTTAATTTAGATATTGATCTTTATGGAGAGTCGACATTTTCTCATGTCATTGCAAGGAATACAAGATGAATAGATTATAAGGAGTTTATCTCGCTAAAACCACAATGCAAATTCATGTTTCTTGTTGCGCTATGTACATCTTGCAGTCAAATTTTTTCATGGTTTCAACGAAATTTGTGAACCGAAGAGCATCCTGCAAATTGGGAGATCATTTGCATTTGAAACAGAAACAATCCATTATGATATATTAGTATGAATACTATTCATATAAATATGAAAACTTTATCCATTAATACATATTAGTATGAATACTATTGAAATAGATATCAGACCTTTCTCTTGGCCAATACTTAGCCAGTTATCTGGCCACCAGGCCCCAAGTTTGCGGTACCCAGCACCTATGTCCCCTATTTCGTCATATACATCTTGCAGCCAAAGAACTTCAGTGATCTGTAGTTTATGATTTTACTAGTGAGAACCCAGCACAGGTTAAAAAACATTGCCATTAATAAATGGAAAAAAAAAGGTTTTTCGACTGTCGGATACTTATCCCTTTTCCCCTTTTCCTTTTCCCGTCCATTATGGATTTCTGGTTTTATACTTAGTCGTCTTTCTATGATGGGCAGTTGCAGGGTTCACGGGCTAACATATCTTCATCCATCTATATATTCACATGACAAATCCGATCGACCACTATTCCTTTCCATGCCTAGGCAATTTTATGGCCACGGTTTCCGGGTTGGCACATACGAACTGGCCTTTTCTTCTTCCCACTCGTTATTTCTTTCTAGATATATACTTAGTCTCCTTTCTATGGTATCTAGTTCCATAGTTGGCGGGCTGACATGTCTTCGTCTCCATCTATATCCTCACATGACGGATCCAGCTGACTGTTGTTCCTTTCCATACTTAGCCAATTTTATGGCCACCGCTGCGAGGTCGATGCTTGGGAACCCGATTGTTTATCATTTCGTTATATACATCTTGCACTCAAAACATCCATGATCTACAATTCCACCGAGGTTTCCTCGTATACATTAACTTCATTCAAAGTATATGTTGTTGTCTTCCATCCCCAACAACTTCGTGTCCTTCCTGATATACATCAACAATGTTCTTACTAGTGACAACTAGACACAGTGGTACGAAAGATACTTCTCTGATCTACAATGTATGCCTTAACTGATGAGAACTCAGTAGGGGTTCGAAAGCATTTGCATTAATAATCAAACACTAGATGTTCTTCTGTGAGATACTTAGTCCTTTTTCCCTTATCTTGTTCCCGTGTATTATCGCTTTCTAGTTATATACTTAGTCGCGTTTTTATGATCACGGGTTCCAACGTTGGTGTGTTGACATATCTTCATCTCCATATATATCCTTGCATGGAGAATTGGACCACCCACTATTCCTTTTCATACTTAGTGAATTTTATGCCCGTGGTTTCCCAATTGGCGCAATTGAACTCTGTTGCTTTTTGTTCCATGATATACATATTCCACTCAAAAATTTTGTGATCTACAATTCCACTGCGGACTCCTCCATCCTTTTTCCTTTTTTTTTATTCCTGTGTATTATGGGACTATAAAGTATGGACATGATATTTTATAGAGCATGTACGGATTGCGCATTCCATACCTAGCCACATTTTGGATCATGGGCTCTCGGGCGGGCGGGCTCAAAATTGGGCCTCCATTGTTCTGTGCCCTACAAATAGCACCCAGAATTTCGCGATATACATATTGAAAAGAGGACCCGCGGATTGGCTGACTCAAAATTGCACTTCTATTGTTCTTTGTCTTCCAAACAACGCTCCTAGATCCGCGATATACAAATTGACACACGGAGTCCAGGGCTGGCGGGGTGGAGATTTCCATTATTTACGGATGGTAATCCCTATCAAGAATCTAACAGTATCTAAAAAATTATTTTCAATACTAAATTAACTCTTAGTAGTGACATCTAGACACAGAGGTACGAAACAGTTGGCATCACACCCTCTGCAATATACAAATTGACTACCGGATTCTGACATCGTCCGCTCTTCCGTGTTAGAGATTATGCATTCAAATGTTCGGAGCGATACAATTTGAACGTGGAGGCCTCGCACCTTCTACAGAGACCTTTTCAACCTGTTTTGGATCCTCCTGTTGTCGGGTTCACGAAATGTCCAACTCTTGGATACTATTTCGGGTTGGCACCAAGCTTCGTTCTACCACAGTTCACAAATGTTTCAAAGTATCTGTCGTTGCCTTCCATCCTCACTAACTTCCTCTCATTCCTAATATAGATTGGTTGTTCTCTTACTAGTGACAACTGAACACAATGGTACAAAATAGCTGGCATCCGACCCTCCGCAATATACAAATTGACTACCGGGTTCACATCTTGTACTCAAAATTTTCGTGATCTACAATTCCACCACAGACTCCTTATTCCTTTTTCCCTTTTCTTCTTCCTATGTATTATGGCTCTCTATTTATATACTTAGTCGTCTTTATATCATCGCGGGTTCCAGCATTGGCGGGCTGACATATCTTTATCTCCATCTATATAATCACACGACGAATCCGACCGACAGATGTTGCTTTCCATAGTTAGCCAATTTTATGGTCGCGGTTGCCGGGTTGGCAGTTTCGAACTCTGCTTCTTCTTATTCCGTGATGTACATCTTGCACTTAAAACTTCCGTGATCTACAATTCTACCGTGGACTCCTCAAACTCACAATCTTCACTCTACCATGGTTCACAAATGTTTCAGAGTATCTGTCATTGTCTTCCATCCCCACTAACTTCTTGTCCTTCCTAATATACATTGGTTGTGCTCTTACTAGTGACTCTTACTAGTGACAAATGCACACACTAATATGAAACAGTTCACATCCATCCCTACACAATATAGAAATTCACTATCGGGTTCTGATATCATCCCCTCTTCCATGTTATATATTATGCATTCAAATGTTCTGAACGATACAATTTTACCGTCGGGGCCTCACATCTTTTAGGGAGACCTTGTGACCCTATTTTGGATCCTCTTGTTCACGGGTTCACGAAATCTCCAATTCTTAGTCACTGTTTCAAGTTTGCACATTTGAACTCTGCTGCTTCTTGTTCCGTGATATACATATTGCACTCAAAATTTCCGTGATTTACAATTCCACCGCGGACTCCTTGGTCCTTTTTCCCTTTTCTTCTTCCCTTGTATTATCGCTTTGTGGTTATATACTTAGTCTCCTTTCTATGATCGCGGGTTCCAGCATTGGCAGGTTGACATATCTTTATATCCATCTATATAATCACATGACGAATCCGATCGACCGTTGTTTCTTTCCATACTCAGCCAATTTTATGGCCACGATTGTCGGGTTGGCGGTTTCAAACTCTGCTTCTTGTTGCATCATGTACATCTTGCACTCAAAAATCTTGTGATCTACAATTCTAGTGCAGACTCGTCGAACTCGCAAGATTCACTCTACCACGGATCACAAATGTTTCAAACTATCTCTCGCTACCTTCCATCCCCACTAACTTCCTGTCCTTCCTGATATACATTAGTTATGCTCTTACTAGTCATACAAATTGCCCTCTGGACTGTCCTACCATACCCTCTTCGTTGTTACGTGTATTTCACTCAAAAATTTCTGAGACATACAATTTGACCCTCGTGCCCTCACCTTCAACGGTTGTACCTTGTAACCCTATTTTGAAGTTGTTTTTTCCTGTGCCCGCGACCTCCGTACTTTCTTACTATGCAATTAGAAACCTTTCATGGTAACAACTGACCATGCAGGAACCATCAACATTGTCATTAATGGGAAAAACACTCGAGGAGATATCCCATTATTACTCATTAAACCAAGATGTGCGGAGAGTTATTTTGTCCCTTCTGATTGTTCATATCGCACACGCGTCATTGTTTTGGCCCGCTCAAGAAATATACAATGCTTAATCACTCATTGCAATATTCGCCATGTTCACATTTCTATGTTTGAAATTACTAGTGTTTAATGTTAACAATGCATCATGTAACAGTCGTCCAAATTGTCATTAATGAACGAAAGTCTCGAAGACATCTCCCATTCACACGCTTGGAACAAGATTTGCGCAAGGTTATATTATCCCTTCCAACTTTTCATTTCATTCATCGTCTGGAGCAAACAAATGTTCTTGTAGACTTATGGCAGAAGGTTGACAACATTTTTGTGGAGATACAGTAAATATCTTTGGACATCAGGACCAGAACTTCCAGTGGTCCAGGGCATACATTTACTATTCATCCCATTCCGCTAAGAACGAAGTGATTTGGACCTCTAGAATCGCTCATGCAGGTTGCATCCCTGAGGTTTTTGACTGTAAGGAGGTGGTCTCTTGGTGCACCAAAAAATATATTCCAGGCCAAAGAATTATTCCACTGCGTGACCATTCTCATGTTTCTTTGTCACCTCAGGTCTTCCGCGAGATGTTAAAATTGTCGGAGCCAACATTGATGTTCAGAGGACAAGACTGCAAGTAGCTTCTAGAAAAACATGATAACGGGTTGGACATCTTAGCTGACTTCCTCGAAGACTCGACAACAGTTCCTGAAGATATCACAAGGTTGCAGGTAAGTTCCTTTAGAAATCCATTCTGTGAAATTGCTTGGTTGTTTACAAGAATAATGGGACAGGCATCCACGACAAGCATTTCCCATATAATTGTTTATATTTTGTATTTCACAGTCAAGGAACAATACATTTTCGATTGGGGGAAGCTAATTTCCATTGATCTGTGTTCCCAGTTGTCACGATTCAAAGAATCGAATAAATTTATATGTCATCCTACTTGATTTTTGTAATAGTGCATTGCTTCCCATTTCCAAAACTTTCTCTTTCCAATGAAATAAAGTGTGGATTCGACCTAGTTACATTCTGGTACGAGGCCCTGTGGAGGCACAAGGCCTTCCATTGTTTTTATGAAGTTTTTAATGTATTTGTCTCAGTTTTCAAAGATTTATTGTTAGGCAAGGATGCTCCGTGGATGTCTGGCCAGGCAACCAAGTTTTTGAGCAGGAAGGGCACACTTGAACAAAAGGAAAATCACTGTGTCCTCATGGTCTTTGGCTCTAAGGAAAATCCTGCTTTCCTTCCATGCCACATCACAGACAAGATGTTTTCTACAGAAATAGCAAGGCAATACAACCACTGGTTTCATTTTTTCCATGACAAGAAAAAAGAACAGTTCATTCCTCTGCCCTGGAAAGTCGGAGACTTCGTGTGCAGAAACATCAACAAGATTGACGAGTTTGCTGCCTATTTCAAGAAATTGAACCTAACGTATGCTGAAAGGATAAAAGGGTTCGACCCTAATGGGATTTTTCGAGAACATTTACTGGCAATTGGCTTTAACAACTCTTTTATCCATAGACACCTGACCCAAGTCAGGGACAGTGTCGAAAGAAATCATGCTTCTGTCGATTGTGACACAGAGACATTGCAAAGCGCGACTGAATTGTATAGACAACATGGAAAAGTATCCGGTGAAAAGAGTACCCAATCCCCCACCAGCACTCCCAAGAGCACGACATCACGGATCATCGCTTCGATGACCCACCCCAGTAAGAAAGCAACCCAGAAATCTTCGAACGAAGGAGGAGATAAGAACCATCCTCGCATAAAAATTGATAGTTCTCACAAAATTCCACAGACGAAGAAGAGAAAAAACAATGTAGGGTAGGCGGAGGAACCCGAAATTGAAAGTGAACAGCTACAACTTGAAAATGAAACTGATCACATGCATAAAATTGGGTCGTCCGCGGTGGAAATATCTGAGACCAAATTTTTTGACGAAGATGAATCCTTCGTATTCCAGAGAGTTGTTTTTGATAGCCAATCTAAAAGTATGGTCATTTAAAAGAGAGATGTAACAAACAGGAAAGGAAAATCTCACACAAAGCTTAACTTTAGGAAAATGTGGTTGTCCCAAATCTCCTCATTTCACCAAGTAACCAATGAAATTATTCTTGATTCCATTGGAGGAATTGAGATGGAAAATGCCAATCTGAAAGACCGCCTCAACGAATTTGAGTAGGTTTTCATTGCAACCCCAGAATTTGCCAGTCCTTTGGAAAAAATCATGCCTGTTACCACTGCAGGGAAGATGAAAGTATCATCTACCCTCTGTGCATGCTCTAGATCTCTTGTAGAGAATAACATCAACAAAAGAATGCAACTAGTTACTGAAGCCTGGGAAACATCGCAAAATTTAGTTTCATTCGGAAAGAAGGCAAATACTTTCCTGGAACATTTGGAGGCGAATTTAAAAAATGATTAGCATTTATGTGAACAGGTGCTGACCCATTTTGCCAACTATGTCTTCAACACATAGGAACTGAAAACAAGACAAGAGAAACTCCCCTCCCCAAAGCGGACCAAAAAAGTAAAAGCATGCTAGCAAAAGAAAGTTAACAACCTGGAGCTCATTGTTAAATCATGTAAACAAGTCATATCATAAAATGAAGATTTATTCACAAGTCTGATCCAAATGGACTTAGCCAGAAGTACCAACGAGGTTCAAGACCCAAACTTAATTCTCAAATCCTTGTCAATGACCAAAGAAGCCTTCCATGAACAAGTTGATATTTTAAAGGGGTTGTATTTCAAAAAGTTTTACGACATACTTGAACATCATCTAGATGAGCACGAGCACTGGGTACTGGACTATGCAGCACACAATGAATAAATTGAACAGAGTCTGCATAGTATTTCAATGGATCTAAGGAAATTAGAAAACAACCTTTATGACATAGAAATCCGGGATGAAATCAACATGCCCCCCATGAAAAGCTACATCGAAGAATGGTTCCAATAGAGATTGGACAACCTCGTCTAGGAAGGGAAACAACCGGTCGACAGGACTCCACTAACCATCGACAACATCAACAAAAATGCATCAGCTTCATAGTAAGTCTATACTGGCATCTTGTTTTCTTTATCAATCCAATTTAAGTCTATATTGTCATCTTGTTTTCTTTATCAATCCACTTATGACCTCTTTAAATAGAAAATTGTAACCAAAGACTCACAACTTCCAATTTCTTATTTTCATGTCTTCCTCTCTACCATCACGCACTTCTTCTTTAGACATTCCTAATTCTTGTACTTATTTCTTTTTATGGTCCGCGAGAGCCCCAATCCCAGTCTATATGACAAACGCATTTAAATTTCCAGAAAGAAGTAACACACATTATTAATTTTGGATAAATTCCAAAGAAAATTGATTCGGGAATGCCTTTATTGTATACTAAATTTTGGGTGTCCAGGAACCTTTCTTGTTTGTTCCAAAGAAAACTAATTCGGGTCTGCTACATTTCTTGTGTCCTATTGTATGCTAATTTTTTTGTCTTGCACGATGTTGTTACTATTCTATTGTATGCTAACTTCTTGGGTGTCCAGGAACCTATACTTTGATAAATTTCATTTTTTCTTGTGTCCAGAAGCCTTTACTTTCAAGCAAACTAATTTGGGAATGTTGATTTTTTTTGTGTTTTTCTCCACAAACCTATGTAACAGACGTTATTATTATTCTGTTGTATGTTTTTAAATGTTGATATAATTTCCAGAGATATGTAACAGACGTTATTTATTTTTGATAAATTTCTATAGTCTGTAAGTCCGCTTCTCAATTTGTATATCACGGAACTCTCGGTGCTATTTGTAGGGCATGAAAAAACAGAGGCCTAATGTTGAGCCCGCCAACCCGAGAACCCGCGATCCAAAAACTGGCTAAGTATGGAGGTCTGCTACATTTTTTGTGTCCTATTGTATGCTAAATATTTTGTCTTGCACGACGTTCTTACTATTCTATTGTATGCTAACTTTTTGGGTGTCCAGGATCCTATACTTTGATAAATTTTTATTTTTATTCTGTCTAGAACCCTTTGTTTTAAAGCAAACTAGTTCAGGAATGCTATTTTTTTTTTGTTTTTCTCCACGAACCTATGTAACAGACATTATTATTATTCTATTCTATGCTTTTAAATGTTGATGTAATTTCCAGAGATATGTAACAGACATTGTTTATTTTTTGATAAGTTTCTATAGTCTGCAAGTTTGCTTGTCAATTTGTATATCGCGGAAATCTCGGTGCTATTTGTAGGGAACTGAACAACAGAGGCCCAATTTTGAGCCCACCAGCCCAAGAACCCGCGATCCAAAAAATGGCTAAGTATGGAATGAGGGCTTCGTGCATGCTCTATAAAATCTCATCCCCATACTTTATAAAAGTACATATTTCATATGTATAAAACTAAATATCTACTTTCTAAAATTTGATAAATTTCAATTTCTTTTGTGTCCAAGATCCCTTGTTTTCATCCCTAGTGCTATTTCCTTCATCTCTGCTAAGAAATGCAGGAAGGTCATCTCTCAGACAGGGAAGTTTGTCTTCTTCGTGATTTTCTCTCAGAATAAGTGAAAGATCACAGCCACATCTAGGGTCTCTACGACCGACCTCTCCACACAGCAGAAGCAAGTAGATAAGGTCATGGAAGAATACTCAGATATCTTCTCCTCACCTACAGGGGTACCTCTGCACTACCATGTCAAGCACCCCATCGATCTAACCCTCGACGCACCACTTCCCACTGGGCTAGTCTATTGTCGCTCTTTGTTAGAGAATGAGGAGATCAAGCGACAGATCCAAGAACTGCTCCACAGGGGCACATCCGTCCCATCTCATCACCTTGCGGGAGCCCAATCGTGCTGGTACAGAAAAAAGATGGAACATGGAAACTCTGTATTGATTATCGGGCTTTGAATAAAATCACAGTCAGAAACTGGTACCCAATTCCCCGAATCAACGACCTCCTTGATCAACTCACAGGGGCCAAATACTTCAGTAAGATTGATCTAAAGTCTGGCTACCACCAGGTCCTGATAGAACAGACAGATGTATGGAAGACTGCCTTCAAGTCAAAGGAAGGCCTTTTTGAATGGTTGGTCATGCCTTTTGGTTTGACAAATGCTCCAGCCACTTTCATG
>SNQJ01S0076859.1:13599-31326 GCA_010110895.2 Picea sitchensis | reverse complement strand
GCGAACTCCCGAAGTGCGATATCCCGATTTCCGAAGGGGAAGATCTCTGAAGGAGCCTACTGTGGGTAGTGGACTCCCGAGGGAGTTGAAGAGTGTTGAATCTTCGGGCCCGTGAGAAACAGAAGGTCCTGGTGGAATCATCTTGCTCGGTGAGGGGCGGGGTGCATCATGTTCAAGGGAAAATGGACCGTGTCCATTGATTTTGAAGCCAGGTCCAACCGCTGATATGGAGGGTCATTTCACAGTTTTAGTCACCAAGGATCCTGGATGCTAGAATGGTGGAATCTCCCTAAAGGAGAAGTGTCGAAGCACCTTTGGAGTGAGGTTCCAGGTCATGGCCATGGGTTACATTGAGGGCAGAGCCGAAAGTAAAAGGAGTCTAGCCTCTGAGCCCTGGGAAGCAAGCGTGTGGTCGTCCTTTGTGCTTGAAGTCTTGGCCACCCGCCATGGAGGAAGGGAATTAATGAGAATTGAGCAGGTAGCTGGAACCTCAGCTCAAGCCATGAATGTAAGGCATGGAGGTTCTGGCAGGTAGTCTGCCCAAGATCGTCCTGTGTGCAGGTTTTCCTAAAAGAGCCATGCTAATCTGATGTCCTCGACTAATCAGAAGAGCCTGCACACGCTAAGTTAGAATTTAATGTCTCGGCTACCCTCCTGCTACCAAGGGGGATAATTGCTCTGAGTATATATAATCAATTTTTGTATTTTTGTAAGGATGGATGGTAGAGCAAAGCTCCCGATTGTAATGTTTTAATGAAGCACTGGTTTTCCCGGCTTGGTATCTGCATATGAAATTTTCTTGTTTAATGTAAGACAACTCTCTTTTTCGTCTGATTTCGATCTCATACTAAAAGGGTTCATGATTGACTGATTCACGTGAATTGTGGTGGATGTGTTATGATAAAGGATTTATTATAACGTTGTTATGTTCTTTTAGTGTTTCTGCCTTTGGATATAAGAGGTTCTTGTGTTCAAGTTTTTCTTCTACAGGCTGTTAGAAGCTCGATGCCTACAACAGGCCTTCGCATTTCCTCACAGAAGTCTTCCTCCTACTCACCCTTATTACAACTTACTATCTGAAGTTAAACCATGACCTCATTTGCTTGTGCATGCCTGCCCTAGTTTCTGAGTTAGAACGATATTGTTCTGATTTTACTTCCATTCATCACCCTTTATCAACAAATAGTGACATAAACTGATGGGCTTCAGGCTTACTCCTGCTGCAATCCAGGAGTGACTTCTGACTCCAACACAAAGTATCATGAATCATGTCTTCCATCCTTTCCTATGTCATTTTGTCTTTGTTTTCTTTGATGATATTCTCATTTATAGAAAAACTAGTCAATCCCATCTTACCCATGTGGATCAAGTTCTACAGCTACTATCTCAGCAAAATAAAATTCTTAAGTAGTCTAAATGTTCTTTTGGAGCCTCTTAAGTTAAGTACTTGGGACATATTATTGTCAAAGATGCTGGATTCGAAGAAAATTGAAGCTATGCAGGATTGGTCGTGCCCTAAAAATATTAAATATTTGCATGGATTCCTGGGTTTGACAGGATATTATCGCAAGTTTTTTCAAAATTATGGAAAATTTGTAGCTCCCCTCACACCACTCCTTAAAAATAATTCTTTCAGTTGGACTCCAACAACCAACCATTCCTTCCAAGCTTTGAAAGAGACCATGTGCACTACTCCTGTTCTGGCTCTCCCTAACTTCAACAAGACCTTTGTATTGGAATGTGATGCCTCAGAGAAAGGCATTAGGCTTGTCCTCATGCAAAATGGTCGACGTTTGGATTTCACCAGAAAAAAATTGTCAGAGCGCCATTTGGTCCAATCAACCTATGAAAAGGAAATGTTGTCTATTTTGCATATTGTGGATATTTGACATCCTTATCTCTTGGAGAAACACTTCCAGATTAAAACTGATCATCAAAGCCTCAAATATTTTCTGGAACAACGAATTTCTTCCCCGAAGCAACAAAAATGGGTAACCAAGTTGTTTCAATATGATTATGAGATCATCTACAAAAAAGGAAAATAAAATGTTGTGGTTGATGCCCTTTCAAGTAATTATGAAGAAGAAGGGTCCCTTTTCCCCCTCTCATTCATTGTCATAGATTGACTTTAGGAGGTTCACCAGGAATGGTTGCAAGACCCCAAAATTTCCATACTAATCCAAACACTGCAGCAAGATCCTAAATCTTCTCCAAGGTACTCGTGGCACCATGATGAGCTTCGTTATAAAGGTCTCTTGTATTTAAGAAAACAAACGAATCTTAAATCAACCGTACTCTTTGAGTTTCATGCTTCACCTACACTTGGGCATTCCGGTTTTACCAAAACCTATGAACATGTCAAACGTTCCTTTTTCTAGGATGGTATGAAACAAGACATCCAAACATTTGTGGATGAATGTGATACCTGTCAATACAATAAGGATGAGACAGTGAAATCTTCAGACACACTCCAATCGCTTCTGATTCCATCTACTATTTAGACAGATATTTCTATGGACTTCATTGTTGGCTTACCTAAATTAGGCAATAAGTAAGTCATCATGGTAGTAGTGGATCGTCTTTCCAAATATGCTCATTTATTTGCTCTTCAACACCCTTTCACCACATCCACTGTGGCTCAAATTTTTATGGATAATATCTTCAAACTCCATAGCATGCTTCATTCTATTGTTTCTGACCGTGATCCAACTTTTATTAGAACTTTCTAGAAAGAATTTTTCCAACTCCAGGGAACCCAATTGCATCTCAGCACAACATACCATCCTCATATTGATGGACAAACTGAAGTAGTCAACAAGTTCTTGGAAACCTATTTGAGGTGTTTTTCATCCGACAGAAAAAATTAGTGGGTTCATTGGTTGCCCCTCATTGAATGGTGGTACACCACCTCTTATCATCGTGCCACTCACATGAATCCCTATGCAACAATCTATGGAAAAAAACCAAACTCAGTTCTATCATACATGCTCGGTTTCTCCAAGGTTCAGTAGGTGGATTGAACTCTTATAGTGCGCATGGCCATTCTCCATACTCTCAAAGAAAATTTATTCATGACTCAGAATCACATGAAACAAAAAGCAGATCAGGACCGTTCTAAATGTGAATTTGTTGAAGGGGACCATGAGTTTCTTATTCTGCAACCTTATAATAAGACTTCACTCAAATCCCAACACTGTTAGAANTGATGGACAAACTGAAGTAGTCAACAAGTTCTTGGAAACCTATTTGAGGTGTTTTTCATCCGACAGAAAAAATTAGTGGGTTCATTGGTTGCCCCTCATTGAATGGTGGTACACCACCTCTTATCATCGTGCCACTCACATGAATCCCTATGCAACAATCTATGGAAAAAAACCAAACTCAGTTCTATCATACATGCTCGGTTTCTCCAAGGTTCAGTAGGTGGATTGAACTCTTATAGTGCGCATGGCCATTCTCCATACTCTCAAAGAAAATTTATTCATGACTCAGAATCACATGAAACAAAAAGCAGATCAGGACCGTTCTAAATGTGAATTTGTTGAAGGGGACCATGAGTTTCTTATTCTGCAACCTTATAATAAGACTTCACTCAAATCCCAACACTGTTAGAAACTCACCCCCAAATTTTATGGTCCTTATCGTATTCTGAAGAGAGTGGGTCTAGTGGCCTACCAGTTAGAGTTTATCAGTCACTCTAAGCTCCATGTTGTTTTTCATGTTTCCCACTTAAAGAAAGTGCTTGGCACTAGGTGTCAGACTGAGACCAATCTACCTGAGTTGGATGAAGAAAGTTCTATTTTGTTGCAGCCACAAGTAGTCTTGGACTAGCGTGAGCGTCATCTCAATCAGTGCACCATCAAGGAATTTTTAGTTCAGTGGAAGGACACACATCTAGAAGATGCCACCTGGGAGTCGGATACCATTATACATCAAGTTCCTCATCTCAAGCCTTGAGGATAATGATTTTTTTAAGGGGGAGGGAATGTTAGGGACCTAACCTCCCTAACCCGTCATGTAGGTAGAATAATATATTTTCCATGTAATAAAGGGCAATATTAATAAATAAGGCCTAGTTAATAAGGTGAACAAGTCAAATGTAAGAAGACTTAATAGAAGCTTCCTCTTCTAGAAAGATCTTCCTCTAGATTGTTCTTTTGGTAGATAGATCTAGTATAAATAGGGGTCGAGGGCATGAGAAGCCTTTGTCTTGAGAATTTTTGTAATATAGTGTTGCTCTGCTAAAGGTAGCCCCCTCAAAGAGCCAAGTGAACATTGCTCCCATTTCAATAAAGGTATCATTTTGGTGTGCTATTCTCTATATTTGTTGTTCCGTTGGTAATTTATGTTGTATTCATGTTTCTTCTTAATATCACATAACTAGGTGCATAACAAGGGTTTATTTCCTATCAAATTTTTTTGGGTAGTGGGTAATTAAGTAAGAAGATTTAGATGTAGACTTTAGAACTTTACCCTTGTGGATTCCTAGCCTCAACTTGGGGGGCCCTCTATCATAGAAAGATTAAGTGTGACAGAGAGCCTAAGGTTCAGAGGAATGCCCTTTGTTTTAGCTAGTTGGAGGATTATTTTCCTAGAAAGATAAGTAATCTGATTATGCCATGAAATGCTATGTTGCTATATTTTTTTTATGCATTTTATTATTTTCTAGTTTGTCCAATTCTATGTGTATGAATTTAATTTGCATAATTATGGATGAAAGAATTGTAGGATAGCATTCATATTTTAAGATCATATTGAATATTAAGGTTGTTTTATCTTCTCTTTTTCTATTGAACTCTAGAACCAATTGGTGATCTATTTTGATATCAGAGAGAGAATTTTATGGTGTTTTAGAGGTAACTCATAGACTCAATAGTGTACACGCATTACTAGATACATGAGAAGGAAAGTATCTGAATATCTTCTACTTTTTCCACACTAATGTGCCCACCAAAAGAGAGATGGGAAGGATAGCTGAAGCCTGGAGCTAACACTTCTTTGAAGAATCTATGGTAGATGAATTTTTTGAAGAAGCCTTAACAAACAATCAAAAAATGACAACAAACACATAATATCTTCAAATGAGATTGTACCACTGGAACACCTTAGAGTCTTCTCCCTAACACAAGCGATAAAAACTAAAGGAATGGAGCATATCCACCATGGAGATTGACAATGGGATGATAAATGACTAATCTTGAAGTAAATCAGAATGGCATAACAAGAAACCCACACGATGCATCGAAATCACCGAAAGGAATATGTATAAGACAAGGATGACTCGAACAACATATCTCCATGCAAGGAACCACTACAATCGAAAGCATCCACCCAACAATATAAAAAATCCTTATATAGGAACAACTTTCATGCAATAAACCTAGTTTAGAAGTCATTCCCATCCCCTTCCAATCGTTTGACTTTAAACTATCATGTGTCTTAAAAGATAGAGGGCAAGTTTTGATTCACTTATAAATAATGCTATATAACCACACACATTTAACCACTACTTCTAAGTACACTTCATTTTTTCACCTCCAAAACACCAAACCAATATAACATAAAAAATTAAATTTGAAAATTAGTTAATCCTCATAATATAAAATATCATAAGTGGTCATGATAATTATTGCTCAGTTGTGATTAATAATCATGAATATGAGTTATAGATTAATGACTTACTCTATGCAGTTAATCCCCAAAATGATATTTAATAAAATATCATATTAAAACACATCATTAATGATTTTCATGTAATATTTATTATATTCAACTAAAAACCTAAAACATGCACGTGTTTTATGTCATTAACACTTAACCTTTCAATATAAATAAATTTCAATAAATCATGCCATCTACTAATTAAATGCTTTAATGTGTCTAATTAAATGTCTCAATGTTTCAAATATAATATAAATTCATGAAAATGATTATAATGACTATAAATTCAACTCTCAAAGCATTAAAATGCCACATTCTTATGGAAAATAAATTTATTAAATATAATATTTTTAAAGTTACGTTAATATTTTAAGTAATCTAAAACGAAATTAGATAAATATTATATGAATTTATGGATATTATAGAGGAAATGTTATAGTGTCAAATTCTGAGGGATAGGATATGTACATATTGATAAATAAGTAGTTAAATGGTTGTATAAATGGGTTCCTTTGTCTAACAAACAAGGGGTTTCATACACCAATTTGGCATTTGGCTAGGCCATGACCTTAAAAATAAATTATTGTTGTTATTATTATTATTTGGAATATTATAGAGATAGTCTTGATTTTGTTAAAAATGGTATCATCAACTTTTGATGCATTTTTGGGGCCCTAGACAACATTTTTTGGGAATTTTGACGAATGAGGGATTTCGTAAAATGACCTCATCCAAGGTACAAATTGTTACTCTCATTAAGATCTTTCCAATGAGTTATCATGCACCTAAAACATTGTTTGTATATGAAAGTTATGGCTCTAACAACGTAATCTAAATATTTCTCTTATATCCAAGTGGAGACCATGTCAACTCACCATAACTCAAATATGAGGAGTTAGTAATGCGAGAATCCACTAGATACTTCTAGAAGCATCATGGAGGTTCCAAAATGTTTTCAAAATTATAACCCTAACCTTAAATCTAACTATCCAAAATCTATCATAAAAAAAGAAAAGAATTCATGTTTTGGTTAAGAACATGTGTTTCCTCCTAAGAGGTCACAAGTTCAAATCTAGAGGGGAGTAAGGTATGTATACCTTCGTAGACTTTACCGATCAAATCGCTAGACAAAATTTAGTGAAAACAAAACTATATACTGGAATCTCATAATTTATATAAAAAAGACACTAAGATCCTCTACCTTGTTAGAAATCATTTATTATTGAGTAACTTTCTCATTAGAAAATATTCATGGAAAAGTCTCATTACATTTCTACACTAACCTTGTTACCTATACAAGTGGGCTCCACATATTTTACAAAGGAAACCAAGGGGTCTCATAGCAATACGTGGACACAACAAATGTCCACAACAAAGGGACAATTCGTCCATTCCCCTTTTATTAGTCCCTGCCATGGGACTATAGCAATGAGTTTGCTTTTGATGTGACATTAATTTGCTTTTTACTATAAATTTGTGTATGCAATATAATGTTTAACATAGGAAAATAAATATATATTTTTGGATATAATAAAAATATTTGCGTTTCTCATTTTTAATTGGTTAATAGAATTGAAGTCTTATTGCTCCCTTCACGTCTTTCAATATGTATAATTAATTACATAATCAATGAATTTCACCAATCACCACATCTAAATATAAAAAGTTGTACTATGTATTTATTATTATGCATTATTATATTTATATTCTATTTATTATCTAATATATTATTTATTATTATATTTATGAATATTATAGTTCCATTCAGCTTATTGTTCATTATACATTTTGAATAACAAACAACCCTAATTTATTATCTTTTAACAAAAAATATTCATTACTTGTGCATTTAGTTATATTAAGTTTTATTGTTCAAAATCTATTTCCCAACTAAGACATTTCAAGAATGTGGGTCCATTTATGTGCTTCATGAATGAATAATCAAAAGTGTTGTCAAAATCATATGATTAAACTACAATATCAAATTTTTTGGGAGTTAGTTAAGAGTTTTATTTTTTAGGTTTAAATTGTATTTCTAAATGTATATGTTGAAAAATCTTTAGGGCATTTCAATTATACAAATTTTGCCACTCAAATTCAGGTCTAACCATTTTTCACTGGATTTCGAACAAAAAAAATAAAAATAAATCAAAAGATAAAACATTTAAAATGTTTAGAGTAAGTTTAATTCTTCACATAAAACCAAAAATATCCAAAAATCTATTATTTTTTTTTAATTTTCATATATATATATATATATAAATAATTATATTTAAAAAAATTAAAATTAAAATAAAATAATAAAATAAATAAACAATAATAAAAGTGTTTTTAAAAATACAATAACATCTCATAAAATAAATAAAGTGTTTTTAAAAATACAATAACATCTCATAAAATAAATAAACAATAATATAAGTGTTTTTTCAAAATAAAATAACAATTTAATTAATACTATAACTATCATTCACAAGATAAGCAAGTTCCTTTGTTAAAGAGGTTCTCGAGAATTACATTATATATTTTTTATTATAACAATTGCATAAAAAAAATCACATCGTCTAATTAAATTAAATTGAGGCAATTTAAAATTAAGTTGGTGAGAGTTTGTTTTAGCCCAAATTGAATTTGAACATATTCATATTAATATATTTAAAAATTTCGAAAACAGTGATCCCATTTCAATAAAAAAATTCAAAAGTATTTTTCACTAGAATTGTTTATGTTAACATTGATTTATCCAATAAATCTAAATAATAATAATTATTATTTTTAGCATCTTAATAATAATAATATATATTTTAGAATTGTTTATGTTAATATTGATTTATCCAATAAATCTAAATAATAATAATTATTATTATTTTTACATTTTAATAATAATAATATATTTTTAAAGTCACATTCAACTGAACACTAAATTAATGTATAAAACCTCTTTTCGACTCAACTATTCTAAACACATTGCAAAAATATTATAAACTAAACATTATATTTATATAATAAATATAATGTTAGAGAATAAATTGATTAGATTTTAAATTATTTGTTATGTTTACCATGCAGTTATAGTTATATTGCTCAATCTTCACTCATGCTTCACGAGAATACAATAGAGATACAAACCTACTTTCTAAAACAACTCTTCAAAAAATTACAAGCTTCAATATTTTCATTTTTATTTGGTTCCTTGAGCAGCCCTCTCGATATTTTCTTCTAATCATCTTATAGCACAGCTCTCTACATCAAATTGGATAATCTAATTGTTGGAAAAAGACGCTCTTGACCAACTCCTTCATTTCAGTTGATGTAATCAATTATGAAAACATATTATAATTTTTAATATAATTAAGTAATTTTTTTAAGTAGAAAAAAATATATATTACTCAATTATTTAATATTAAAAGCATTTTCCATATCGTAAACATATAATTAACTATTTAAATTTGCTCAACTATATTTTAAAAAGTTAACCCGTCATATCTCATATAAATATTTTATTATTAACCCATAAATGAGATCATAGAGAGGAATTAATATATGCCCTCCTCCGAAACCCTAGAAGCCCTTAACGAAAAAAAAAAGGTCAAAAAGTCTCTCTCGTAACACTTTAATTGATTGTTTGTATATTTGATTAATTTTATTATTAATAGATATTTGGTTCGAATCCCTTTTAATGAAATGTATCGATTTACATTAACAATTTTATTAAAAATATCATTTATATTATTAAAACTATTATTTATAAATATAAAAAATTATTTTTTAAATTTCTTAGTTGGAGTTTTAATTTTCTTAATCTTTTAAGTAGATAGAATAATATGCTTTGCTGTGTAATAAAGGTTGTCATTAGTAAAAAAAAGTTATGTTTCTAGAAAGTTCTTCCTATATAATGTTCTCTAGAAGATAGAAATAGTATAAATAGGGGTAGAAAGCATGAAAAATGTTGCTTTGTGAATTCATTTGTACTTGAGCTCTGCTCTACTGGAGGTTCCCCCTCGAAGAGGAAAGTGAACTTTGCTCTTGAGATAATAAATGTATCATTTCTGGATCAAGTGTGTCATTGTACTCACTATTTTGTTCTTTCTGCTAACAATTGTGAATAAAAATTGTACTTTTGCTCTTCGTATTTCCTTATGGTACCTTACAAGTGGTATCAAAGCACTTTCCTCTGCAACGTTTTTAGAAAACAAATTTCCAGGCTAGAGATGTGTACCATCAACGTCTTTAAAGCACAATGATCTTGCGTTTGGTGGGTAAATATGTGGTTTGGTAAGAATGCACATAGGAAATACATATGGTTTCATGTGGTTACTTGGAACACATTGTTTCACCTAGTTGGAACCTCTGTAACCCCTGTTGGTACCCCTTCGAGTAGTATTGCATTAGACAACACATGTACACAACCATTCATTCCCACGTACCTTTGGGTATATAGAGAGTCCCATAGGTCTCTTGAAACCATCTATAGATCAATAATCAATCGCTTGACTGCTATAGTGGCACCAAGAACAACACTCAGGAAGAATACTCTCACGTACCGAGGTAATTGGGTAATATGGCTAAGGGTACCGTTGATACCACTATCTCATAAGCCCTTTCGTACAGACCCACCAACCCTATTCTTTCCCGCTTACCTTTCATATGGTCCATACCTACAACCAAGATCTTGACCAATGTCTCACTACCTTGGGCCAAGCCCATGACTAGACCAGGAAAGATCTCACTGACCTTACTTCCACTATTTCTACCATGAATTCCCAGCTCTCCCAACTAGAAACCCTCTNTATGGTCCATACCTACAACCAAGATCTTGACCAATGTCTCACTACCTTGGGCCAAGCCCATGACTAGACCAGGAAAGATCTCACTGACCTTACTTCCACTATTTCTACCATGAATTCCCAGCTCTCCCAACTAGAAACCCTCTCTGAAAAGATGGAAAATTTGACAACAATGATTAGTAACTCTCGTGGTCCTATCTCCTCTGAAAAACCTTCACACCAAGAGGGCACTGACTCATCCCATTCCATGGCCTTTCATTCTAACCCCCTTACTCATGACCTATGTCTTCCCAAATTTGAGATAAATAAATTTGACGGCTCAGACCCCATGGGTTGGGTCACTCAAATGGAACATTATTTCTCCTTGCATGGCATCATTGATGATTTGATCAAACTTCATGTCAATGTCCTTTATTTGGATCTCGAACGCTGGAAATGGTGGCAATGGTGTAAAAATTCACACCGAGAGTATATTGCTTGGACCTAATTTGTTGCAAACCTTTATGAATGCTTTGACATAGACACACATCATTTGAATCATTTGACCAAACTTAAACATACTGGTATAGTGGAAGAATACATCGCTACTTTTGAGCAATTGTCCTTCTGCACTGATGACAATAGGTCTTCTATTCTCAAATAAAAGAATCCATCCTTTATCCCTCATTCTGAGCCTACCAATCCAACCTCTCATTCCACTCCTCTTAAGATCCATAAATTAACCCAGGCATAAATAGATGAACACCAACTTAAGGGTCTTTACTACAACTGTGATGAAAAATGTTTTTCGGGGAACAAATGTAAGGATATATATATATATATATATATATATTTATTTTTTATGGCCATTTATGAGGACATTTCTGAAGAGGATGGTGATGTTTCCCCTTCTGAAGGGTTTCCCCAGGCTGATGATCATAGTTTGCCTTCTGATCCACCTAAAGTTGAAACAATTGTCTCTCTAAATGCTCTTACTAGTATCTATACTCCCCAAACCCTTAAGTTAATTGGCTATATCAAGCAGCGGAAAGTCATTATCCTTGTAGACAGTGGCATCACCCATAATTTTATTCATCACTAAATTTCTCAAGAGACCCTTTCTATATCCATGGAATAAATAACTTTCAAATCATGATTGTTAATGACAATTTCATGAAATGTGGGGATCATTGTGAAAATGTGTGCCTACAAATTGGTCATTATAAACTGAAAACTCACATTTTTTTTATTGACATGGGTTGTTATGACAATGTTTTGGGTGCTGAATGGTTACGCACACTAGGCCCCATCACCATGGACTTCAAGGAATTATTCATGAGTTTCCAACATGATGGATAACAATACCAGTTCCAAGGCATCACAATAGGTTCCCCAGAGATTATTAGTTCACACCGAATGAAGAAACTCCTCAAAAAAGGTCATTCTGGCATTATTGACCAACTCGATGCCATTCAAGCAGTTGAGACTCCCTCACCCACTGTTCATCCCGACATACAGTTTCTCCTCTCCAAATACCAATCAGTTTTTTACCATCCCTAAGGACTCCCACCTTCCTGTGTCCCCCATGATCATTCCATTCCACTTATCCCTGGTTGTCTTCCTCCCAATATTCACTCTTATCATCACCCATTTTCCCCAAAAAATGAAATTGAGAAAATTGTTCAAGAATTTTTTAACTATGGGAGTCATCCAGGATCTGCCCTAGTACAAGCCCTTATTCTTCTCTTGTCATCATGGTACTCAAGAAACAAGGTACATGGCGCATGTGCCCTAATTTTTGAGCTCTCAACAAAATTACCATCAAAGATAAATTCCCCATTCCCTTCATAAATGACCTTTTGGATGAACTAAGTGCTGCTCAATTCTTTACCAAGCTTGGTCTACTTTCTGACTACCACTAGATATGTATGAAGGAGACCGATATTCCCAAAATTTCCTTTCATACTCATGAACGCCATTATGAGTTCTTGGTCATGCCCTTCGGCCTATGTAATGCACCCTCCACTTTTCAAAACGTCATGAATCAATCTTCCGCCCTTTCCTCCGTTAGTTTGTACTGGTCTTCTTTGATGATATCCTAATTTATAGTAAAACTTAGCAAGCCCATCTTTCCCATGTGGATCAAGTCTTACATTTACTCTCTCAACAACAACTCTTTCTTAAACAGTATAAATGTTCCTTTGGAGATTCTCAAGTAGAATACCCAGTCCATATTGTTGGTAAGGATGGTGCCCATGTGGATCCTAAGAAAATAGAAGCTATGAAGGATTGGCCACATCCTAAAACTCTTAAAATTTTGAGAGGCTTCTTGGGTTTACCTAGATATTATCGCAAGTTTGTTCATCATTATGGAAAAAATTGCAACACCCCTCACTTCTCTACTTAAAAATATTTCTTTCAGTTGTAATATGGTCACTGATCAATCCTTCCAAGCTTTGAAAGAGGTTACGTGTACAACTCCCATTCTGGCACTACCCAACTTCACAAAGACTTTTGTTTTGGAATGTGATAATTTTGGGAAAGACATTGGGGCAGTACTCATGCAAGATGGTAGACCTTTGGTGATCTCCAAATTGGATCATTATATTGTTTTTCGTCTATCTCGATGCTTTTAGAGTGGAAAAAAATTGAAGGAATCAACTTGTAGGGTCATTTTAGTGGCAGGTCCCAGCTTGGAAAATTGGGGTTCAAAACCTTTTGAAGCCATTTTGAGGAATAAAACAATATTTTTTGGGGTTAAAATTTTCCTAGCATAGCTAGTAGGACCCCATGATGCTATTCTACACATCAAGACCTTTCCAATGGTGAAAAAATCACGTCAATCTGAACTCATATGCAAAAGTTATGCCTCCCGCAAGTTGACCTACCGTGTTGACCACCATGATATGAGTGAATGCCATGTCAACACCCATTACACACACATATAAGGCTAGTCACATATGTAATTTCAAGATGATTCTATAAGGTCCAAAAACTATCACATTTGAGGGTTGAATAAATAAAAAACCTACCCCTAGATGGCTATCAGGCTATGTTAAATACCGAGCCACTAGGAGAAGAAAGGGTTCCATTCTATGTTATTGTACTTTGTTTCATAGCATAGAAGAACAATTGGGAGTGGGAAATTAAAGAGAATAATAGAGGGGGTTAATGTTATTTATCAACCTAACAGGTCACAGGTCTTAGGTAACTCCATAGAGAATGTCTTCTCCTTCGTACTTTCATTATTTCCATACCAGAGAAAAGAGAGTAGAGCACCCTCACCTTCTAGTTATGTTTTCTCTCGTAAGGGTTTCCCAAACAAATATTTGTGTTATTTTTTGGATGGTGTGTGATTGTATTTTACTGTTATCTATTTTCCGCATTTTATATATTTCACACATAAGAAAAAAAAACTAGTAACTAAATATTCTGGAATCTAAAGGAATTTAACCTTCATAGTATAGATTTTGATTTTATTTATGAGATATTTTGTGAGGAATTATTCCAGTGGAATATCCAAGATAGTTTACAAATCATATTGGTATTAGAGCATGTTTTCTTGGGGTATTTTTGGAAAGTTGCAAGATCTAGGAATCGACTTAAAGAGAAGTCGTAGAAACACTAGCCATGGTGGATGAGTATGTTCATAACAACTCTCAAGATCTAGCAGAAGAGATATTTGAGAGGTTGGAAGCGCAAGCCGCTGACATCAGTTGAAATATGAACCTCCTCATGGTGGCTCTAGCAAGAAATCTTAGACTGTTCGGATATGATGGAGGCTCTAACTCAGAGATCAAATCAGAGGGGAAATCGAGAGACTAGGAGACCAAGGAAAGGAGTCGTAGAAAGAACCCAAGAAAGAGCAGTCAAGTTCAAGTGTCGTTAAACCTTCACAATCCCTATTCAATATGGAAGCAAAAGTGAACATAAAGCCATACCAAGGTGAGATCGATGCATTAAAATCAAATAATTGGTTGCAACAACTAGAAGTTTATTTTAGCATTCACCATATAGATGAAGAGGAAAATATTTCATTTGCTAGATTGAAGTTAGAAGGACATGCTTTAACCTGGTGGGAAATCCATACGGAAACACATAGGATGGAGGGTGATATGTTGATAAATAGTTGGGACGACTTCAAAACCCTCATCAATTCCCAATTCTACCCAATCATGTATGTAGAGGACCAATGGATCCAATGGAACTACTTCAGGCAGATGCAAGGACATAGTGTACATGAGTACACCACTAAGTTCATAAAGATGGTCATCATGTTGGGCATCTCTCCCAATAACCTAGATGTACTCCTCAAGTCTCTGGGGGGTTTACACATCATCTATGAAATAAGGTGATGCTCTTCAATCCAAGGATGATGAGTGAGGATTATGTACAGGCTGTAATATACCAGATATAAAAAGTATGCAGAACAAAAATAAAATGCTAGAAATGGCAGAATAACAGCAATATAACTAGAATAATCACCACATTAACACTGAAATGATATAAGAGTAACAACATAAATAACACTTTGATTCTAAGAGAAATGTTCACAGGCCTCTTCGAGGGGGCAACCTCCAATCGAGCAGAGCTCTATTACAATAATCTCCAACCTAGGGTTCTCATACCCTCGACTCCTATTTATACTAAATATGTCTATCAAAAGAAGCATATAGAGGAAGATCCTTCTAGAAGCGGAAGCTTCGATTAGGTCTTCTTACATCCGACTTATTCTATTTTATTGCAAGGCCTTATTAATATTTACCTTTATTACATCTGAATATATTATTCTACCTATGAGCGGGTTAGGACCCTAACATGTCCTCCCCCTTAAAAACAACCTTGTCCTCAAGGCTTGAGATGTGGAAATTACTGCAGAATGGTAGCTGGTTCCCAAGTGGCATCTGCTGGAGTTGTATCTTTCCACTGGATTAACACTTCCTTGATGGTTCTCTGATGCAGGCGACCCTCACATTGGTCCAAAACTGCTTGTGGCTGTAGCCAAATGGATCCTTCTTCGGCTAACAAGGGAAGGTTGCTTTGTATTTGGCACTTAGTTCCGATCACCTTCTTTAAGAAGGAAACATGAAAAACAGGATGTAGCTTCGAATGACTGGGCAAAGCTAACTGATAGTCCACCTATGCTACACGCTTGAGAACTGTATAAGGACCATAAAATTTGGGCGCTAGCTTCTGACAATGCTCGGCCTTGAGGGAATTCTGCTTGTAAGGTTGCAGACGAAGAAACACCTGATCCCCTTCTTCAAATTGACATTTAGAGCGAGCTTGATCTGCTTGTTGATTCATGCGATTATGTGCCATGACCAAATTCTCTTTGAGGGTACGGAGAATAGCCTCTTGAACTGTAAGTGTTTGGTCAACCGCTTGGACCTTCGAGACACTAGGTAAGTATGAGAGAACTGAAGGTGGCTTCTGTCCATATACCACTTCAAAAGGACTAATGTGTGTAGCTGTATGGTATGAAGTGTTGTACCACCATTCAACTAGGGGTAACCATTGAGCCCACTGATTTTTATTTTCCGAGGCAAAACACCTCAAATATGTTTCCAAACACTTGTTGCCAACTTTTGTTTGACCATCAGTTTGGGGATGATAAGATATACTGAGATGCAATTGGGTGCCTTGTAGCTTGAACAGTTCTTGCCAAAAATTACTTGTGAAAGTGGGGTTGTGATCAGAAACAATAGAGTGTGGCATGCCATGGATCTTGAAGACCTGATCCATGAAAATTTGAGCCACCGTGGATGCTGTAAATGGGTGTTGAAGAGCACATAAATGAGCATACTTGGAAAGGCGATCAACAACCCCCATGATGATTGATTTATTTCCCGATTTGGGTAAGCCTGTAATAAAATCCATAGAGATGTCCTTCCAAATAGCAGGTGGAATCAGGAGCGGTTATAGTGTGCCCGGAGATTTGATTGTTTCTCCCTTGTTGCGTTGACACACATCACATTCGGTGACTAAATTACGAATATCCTATTTCATACCATCCTAGAAAAAATAACGTTTGACTCTGTCATAGGTTTTGGTGAACCCAGAGTGCCCCACTGTCAGTGTAGCATGAAGCTCAGAAAGTATCGTGGATTTAAGCTTTGATTGTTTAATTAAATACAAACAACCTTTGTATTGAAGCTCATCATGGAGCCAAGAGTACCCTGGGGGAGCTGGAGCACTAGACTGCAATTGTTGGATCAAATGCGAACTTTTGGGATCTTGTAGCCATTCCTGGCAAACATCTTGGAGCCAATCTGGTACAATGAAGGAAAGAGAAAAAATGGATCCGTCATCTTCATATTTGCGGGAAAGTGCATCCGCAACCACATTTTATTTTCCTTTCTTGCAAATGATCTCATAATCATAGCCAAATAGCTTAGTTACCCATTTTTGTTGCTTCGGGGAGGAAATGCGTTGTTCCAAACAATACTTGAGGCTTTGATGGTCTATATTAATTTTGAAGCATTTCCCCAATAGATAAGGGGGCCACAAATCAATGGCATGCAGAATAGCCAACATTTCCTTTTCATAGATAGATTTTCCCAGATTTATTTTAGATAGTTGCTTGCTGGTAAAGGCCAAAGGCCGACCCTCTTGCATAAGGACAACACTAATTCCTTTCCCTGAAGCATCACATTCCAAGACAAAGGTCTTTGTGAAATCAGGAAGGGCCAGGACTAGAGTGGTGCACATGGCCATCTTCAAGGTTTGAAAAGATTGAGCAGCATCTGAATTTCGAGTGAAAGAGTTCTTTTTTAGGAGAGCAGTGAGAGGTGCTACAATATTTTTGTAATTCTTAACAAACTTGCGATAATAACCTATTAAGCCCAGAAATCCATGCAAGCTTTTGAGAGTCTTTTGGTGAGGCCAGTCTTGCATAACTTCAATCTTTTTAGGATCCACCCTGACACCGTCCTTGCCAACCAGATGACCCAAGTACTCTAATTCTGAGGTGCTAAAAGAAATTTAGACTGTTTCAGTAAAAGTTGGTGCTGAGAGAGTAGATGGAGAACTTGATCCATATGAGCAAGATGTTATGTCCAGGTCTTGCTATAGATGAGGATATCATCAAAGAAAACTAAGACAAAATGACGGAGAAAAGGATGGAAGACATGATTCATGAGGCTTTGGAAGGTGGAGGAGGCATTACACAAGCCAAAGGGCATGACCAAAAACTCATAGTGGCCCTCATGAGTTCTAAAGGAGGTCTTGGGAATGTCTTCCTCTTTCATACGTATCTGGTGGTAGCCTGAACGAAGATCAAGTTTAGTAAATAATTGAGCGC
>SNQJ01S0076858.1:46870-60337 GCA_010110895.2 Picea sitchensis | reverse complement strand
GGGTCTGGAATGGTTTTCCCCCTCTGGCGAGTCCCTTGTTATACATGGCGTCAGTCTATTTTCCCCAAAGTCCCGTCACCATCTGCTATCTGATAGACCCCCATCACTTATGGGAATCACCTTCCACTTCTTCCCGATTTAGTCACATCCCATAATTGTTGTCAGTCCCCTCCCCCCTTTCACTCATGGCAAGCCCCTTATTATGACTTTTACCTCCAATCCCCAGCCACCACGTCACCCATCCGTATCATTCAGCCACCGTCACCTACCATCTCACCCCCAAGTGACCCGTTGTCCATTTATTACTAGATAACCTATCCGTTATCCAGCTGACTTGTCTCCCACGCCCGACCGACCCCAATTGAAATAAAACCACCTTTATTTACCTCACATTCGGTATTTACCCATCGCACCAGAGAAATTCACCTCTTACTCCTCTGTTACATTCTGTCGCCCTCATCCACAGTCATTCGCCCCCACTAACGTTGTGTTTATTGCAGGTATTGTTGCAGAAATGGCGCCAAAGCCCAGACAAGCAGAAGGAGAGGAGAATTCATTTCTCCCGCCTCCTATCGACCTGGACAAGATCCCACTGGTTGACAAAGACCGTTTAATCGCAGATACCAAATGTGATTTTGATTTCTCAGACCTCCATTCATGGCTCAGGGAGGTTTTCCTGGACCAGAGTGATGAAATTGGACTCTGGGAGTCCAATTTACCCCTCTACCTCTTCCCTCAGATCCACCATTTTCCTGAATTTTCTCTCAAGTGTCAAGCTCACTATATTCCCGAACAAAGACCTATCATCTCCTCATCCGAAGAAATCCTTTTCCTCATCATGCCCGAGTCCATAGACCAGATGATGCAAATTCCCCATGCTGACTCTTTGTCTCCTTTCAACCTGGAAATCCTTACAGAGTTGTATCAAAAAATGACTTTTCCCCAAAGAGCTCAAATATTCAAGCTTTTCCTTCCCACATCCGCTCAATTCCCTTCCACAAATCCCCCTTACCCGTCGTCCATGTTCTCCACTAAGGGAAACCAGGTCATTTCTTCCCTTTGTGCTTTGTTAAGATACTATTCTGACCAGTGGGTAGATGAGCCCATTCTGGGTTTTCTATCCATTTTCTCCACTGATGAAAATCCCACCACCTAGTTTGATTTCATCACATTCTTGGTGGAAAATATTCACGAACAGTTCGTGAATTTCGGCACGAAAGGCATGTTCAGATATTCATCAATACTAGCCTACTTGTTCTTCTTCTTCCAGATGGATAAGTTTTCATTTTCCATGAAAAATATGGATGCAGATGGTAGACCTTAGGCAGTCACAGCATGGACCTCCTTGCTTAAGCACAACTCCACAGAGTACGCCTTCAAGGCATTCATCGATCAGTTCTACCACCCTGTGGTAAGTATGATGAACGGCAGGCCCGAGCCTCGAATAAATGATGAAGTCCAGAGAATCCTGCATCTCTCGGACAACACAAAGACCGAGGATTGGTACCTGTACCAAAATCATACCTAGATCAGAGTATACGGTTGCGAGTTGGCACCGTATAAGCTGCCCAAATATTTGCCTGTCAGAATCTTTTCTTTAGAATATATAAGGCAGATTATGAATTCAGATGATATCCATTTTGTATCATTAAAGAAAAAGCATCAGCCTCGAATCAAGGGGCATATTGGCTCCTTCATCTGCAACAGTTGGGGCGTGGGGGAAGAAGCAGACAGGATGTTGAAAGAAATGAAGTTCTTCATGAGCTTCCCATGGCACTATGATCCTTGTAGGATCATCTCAGAAATGAGAGTGAAAAACAAGAACATCCCGTATGTTCATGTGTCCAAGCCCGAAATTGAGAAATTCGCCAATCAGACAGTGTGGGAGCCTAACACCTTGGTCGAAGTGGAATAGCAGGTTCCCCCGACCATTGTGTCACCAACGACCACTCCACAGGTCCCAAAAGAGAAGAGTCTGAAGTAGGATTTATCTCCGCCTGTCACTGAGGTATCTTCCGAGGAGTTCCAGCTGCACACTAAGAGGCCTAAGACTTCGTCAGTCCCTGGCCTGACAGGGGAAAAAGAAGCCCCACCTACCACAGTGACCAAGTCTGTTATTCCTCCCTTCAGTTAAAGCCTCTATAAGGAAATCACCCCAGCATTATCGAAGAAATCCACAGACTCCCCATTGGACACTCAGCCAAGCAAGACTGGGCCCAAGTTGAGCATTTTCGAGAAGTACGAGCTGATCAAGAAAAAGAACCAGACCCTTACCAGCAGTACTTGCACTCNAGTTTTGGAAGTAGACGTCGACTGCGCATTATAGGCTGTTGTCTGCATTTGACACAGAAAAGGTCAGAATGCACATGGCCTTCCTCCAGGCACAGGTGCCAGATCCCAAGGTGATCACCGACTACAAGAGGGCCACCTTCGAATTCCAGACGAAAGACGTGCACCCAGCCGATCAGATGGATCTGCACAAGCAGACCGGAGAAATGGTTTTCTATACGTTGGCGCATGCTTCCGCTTCTGCAGCCAAATTGCAGGTGTCACTGAACAATGTTCAAACACAGCTCAAAATGGAGAAGATTTCATCGTTCGCAAAGGACAATAGGATCAAAAATTTGGAGGAGTTGGTCCTCAAGATCGGTTATGATCCTTCGAACATCAAAGAAGCAGAGGAAATGATAAAGAAGAAGAATGTTGATATAGCATCCTTGAGGAAACAACTGAAGCTCCCACCCATAGAAGACTCGCAGGCGAAGGAGATAGCAGAGAAAGAAGGCGAGAAGGATGAGATGCTAAAGCTGCTCATGGAGCAGAACGCACAGCTTAGAGAAATGGAAGCTGAGATGGAGAAACTGTTAAAAGAGAAAGAGCAACTGAAGGCAATGGAAGTCATTCCATTGAGTGCTATCCCAATTGCAGGAGTGAGCACTGCATCAGTGACAGCAATCTCGTCCACGACTCCATCGACATCTCAGGAGAAGACAGCCGATCTGGCTGAGTCCATGGAAAGGATGAACCTGCAAGAGACAGAGATCAACAGGATAAAAAAGGAGATTGAGAACCTGCAGGAACTCAAATATTCTTTCCAAACCAGCCTATCTAAGGAAAAGCAGGTGACAGAGCAGCTCAAGTAGGAGTTACAGCAGCTCCAGAAACAAACAGTGGCAGGAAAGACATTGGTCGAGGTTAAAGAGAGTGTATGGACAGACATCACTAAGTCCATGAATGAGATATGGCCCATGATCCAGATCATGTTTGAGCAGAATGAGTTAGTCCAGAGGAGTAAACAAGCCATCGAGAAGATCAGAGTAGAATTGGGAGATAGGCCAACACAAGCAAACAAGATCATCAAGTTCCTTAATTCTAAGACCAGGGAGGAGCTGGAAGAGCTGAAGATTGAAGGAAGAACAGAGACCATCCTTGAGGTCAAAATGGTTTTGACCAAGAGAGAACTAATGCTTCAGCTGGAAGAAAAGGTTTAGGCCATGGACCAGGGGGTACAAAGGCTCTTCAGTAAGATTGAGGCCCTCCAGAAGAAAGGTCTACCTAGTCTGAAGGTTATTAATGATAAACTGATGACATTACCAGATTACAATAAAAGATTGGCTGATGTGCCTATGGACAGTTCAAAGTTTGCAGGCATACAAGGGAGCATCATCAGTAAGGAATTATTAGATTCCCTTCAGTGGGACATCAGTATCCAACACGAGATTTGATACATATTCCTCAGCAAGCCTACATTCGCCAAGTATACAGAAATGGATGAAGTGTATCGAAGACTGCTCAAAGTCAACGTGCCCAGTCATCTCAGATGGGAGGAACTATGCGATATGATCGATTAGCAGATGAGTTGTCCAGGTCCATTCAGATGTCCAGTCAGATGAGGTCGTGCAAAGGCTTCATCAACGGTCTACCCAGAAATCAGCGTGATGTTACACCAAGTCATCAAGCAGCTCCTAGATTTAGGAAATTTGTTAAATTAGTTAGGCTAAAAATAGATTTAGCACATCCTGGTCATTTATGACAGGAACGTTTGTAATTTGAGTTATAAATACTTCACCTTTTGAAGTATTGAGGGTTGTTGATCTTCACACCCTGACGCTATCAGACTGTAATATTTTTGAAGAGATCTTCCATTAATAAAAAGGAGGCACTTTTACAGGATTCTTGCGTGTATTCACTGGTGATGTTTTCTCTCTAAGTTGAATGTTATTCTTGCTTTGTGATCATCTTGTTTTCTAATTCTAATCTTTAAGAGTAACGAATGTTGCAGGATTTATCTCGTATACCCTGTTTCTGACTCGAAATATTTTAGTGTTTTTCTTCTGGTATTTTCAATAAAGGAATTCTTAATTGCTTCTTTGTTGAAATTATTTTTCTCATCTTTTCTGCTAATCATCATTTAAGCTACTAAAATATCCAGTGATTATATTATCTCACCCTGTGAAAGTTTTCCCTTTGCATTTCTGGTTTGTATTTCATATTTTATTAAACACAGACCCCATAGCCCAATGGATGTGTAGACTGTCTCAACCAATTCAAAAAACACTTTAACAACAAAACCGACCTATTTATTTACCTAGCCTAATATCTAAAATTGGAAACATAGCTAAATCATATAGAGAGATCCCTCTCTGAAGTTGGAAGGGCTAGATCCCAGCTTCAAAAGTGGTTGGATAAAGTTACCTTTGTAGATNCTTTGTGATCATCTTGTTTTCTAATTCTAATCTTTAAGAGTAACGAATGTTGCAGGATTTATCTCGTATACCCTGTTTCTGACTCGAAATATTTTAGTGTTTTTCTTCTGGTATTTTCAATAAAGGAATTCTTAATTGCTTCTTTGTTGAAATTATTTTTCTCATCTTTTCTGCTAATCATCATTTAAGCTACTAAAATATCCAGTGATTATATTATCTCACCCTGTGAAAGTTTTCCCTTTGCATTTCTGGTTTGTATTTCATATTTTATTAAACACAGACCCCATAGCCCAATGGATGTGTAGACTGTCTCAACCAATTCAAAAAACACTTTAACAACAAAACCGACCTATTTATTTACCTAGCCTAATATCTAAAATTGGAAACATAGCTAAATCATATAGAGAGATCCCTCTCTGAAGTTGGAAGGGCTAGATCCCAGCTTCAAAAGTGGTTGGATAAAGTTACCTTTGTAGATTCTTCTATTTTCAACCTCTAGGAAATTTACCAAGTGCTAACAGAACAGACCAATCATATTGACACTTGACTCATTGCTTATGAGCCTCATTGGCTAAGGCTTCATCACGATGCTTCTCATCGAGTTGCTCGAGATATATAAGGACTTCCTCAAGCGGTGAAGTGTCCAACAATAATTCCAGTGCTAAATTTAAAGAAGGAATCTAACATTCAATAGGTAAGAGTGCTTCCAGCCTGTATATGAGTTGAAAAGGTGAAAAAATGGTGGTAGTCTTCACAAATGTTTGATAGGCCCACAACGCTGAATATAAAATCAAATGCCAATTCAACTTGGCAGAATTGATCGTTCGCTGAAGAATAGTCTTGAGAGACTTAATCACAACTTCAACCTGACCATTTGTTTGTAGGTAGTAGGGTGACAAATGTTCCTATTTGAACTTGAGCTTTGATGTTAACTCAATCATCATTTTTTTCTAGAAGTGACTGTCATGGTCTGTGACAATCTCGTTAGGGATATCGAACCTTGATACTTTCTGATTAAAGATGAAAAGAGCCACAGTTTCGCCATCATTGCTAAATGTTGGCATAACTTCGACGATAATGTAACGATGCTCCCTGGCTGAAGCCGGGTGACATGTAGTAAAATCAATCCCCCACTTGGCGAAAGGACCAACAAAAATGACCAGAAACATAGGAGCATGATGTACCCGCATCTTTCGAAAGAATATCTAGCATGGATGGCACTTCTTGACCACCTCTACACATTCCTTGATTAATGAGGTCCATAAGTAACCTATACGTAGAATATTTTGGGATGTTTCGAACCCAGAAAAATGACCACCACATTCTCCGATGTGGCATTTGCTCAAAACAAGATTTGCTTCTTCATGGATAAGACATCGCTGAAGAATGCAATCTACACCTCGACGATACAATTTTTCATCGAGGATAAGATAGTTGCGCGCTTGATGTCAAATTCGTCGATGCTCATCGCGAGAAGAAGAAGAGAGGCACTTCAAAGTATGGAGATACACAAGTATATCTAAATACTAGGGGTTCGAAGATGCAATTAGAAAAATATCTCCATTAATAGGATATTATTTAGGCATGATATCACTAGACTCGACCGGTAGTTCTGAAATGAGTTCGGCAAAGAAAAATGACTTTCTGGATTTCACAGAAACAAAATCCAAGCCAAACTTGTATACAATTACTATCCATATACTGATGTTTCCGCCAATGACCCATCGTGTTAACACATATTGGAAAGGGTTGACGATGACAATGACGGTGGTCTTGCAAAGCAGAATGTAGTGACAAAACCATTGGACATCATGAACAGTTGCCAAAGTAAGTTTATCAACATGAGAGTAGTTGAGTTCCGGTCCAACCATGCCTCGGATAAGATAATATATAACGTGTTCTTCGAGCATATAATCTTCTTGAACCAAGACCATGGCGATGGTTGACTCCGCAACAGCCAAATACAACAAGAAATATATGTTATAATCAGGAGGCTAGAGTAGAGGGGCAGACGTTAGGGCACGTTTTAATGCTTCAAAAGATCATTGAGAAGCTTCATTCCAACAGAATGGGACCCTTTTTTTCAAAATATGCATGAACCCTTTAGTGATCTCAGCGTAATTAGCGACAAAATGTTGAAGAAAAATCACTTTGCCCTGTAAGATCTGAAGTTGGGGTATTGTGCACGGGGGAGGAAGTTGAACTATCGCCTCAACCTTGAGAAGATCGACCATGATCCCTATTGTCGACACAATGAAACCTAAAAGACGACTTGACATCACCCAAAAAATACACTTGTTAGGATTCAATCGAATCTGATAGTAGCGACATATCTAAAATATTAGTCGTAGATGGGCGGGAGAATGTTGATGTGTCTGTTTCATCACTTGGGTGAGCAAAACAAGGGCACTTTCATGTCTAGTTGGGCCTGCTAGACAAGACATAGGATAGGGCATGAGTTAGACAATCCAATCACATGAAATAAACAAGTAAACAAACTAAAAACAACTATGGAAATAATACTAGAATGCATAAAAAAATTTGAACCAAAAACAATCAACCAATGACCAAGATTATGCCACCAATGGATAACTATATTAGTTGGTAAAACACCATAGAGAAAGAAGGACTTATGATTCCCCTCTTCCTCCTTGGGAGGGATCTTGAGTTCCCTAATGGATATATCTTCTTACAATGGTAGAAAAGAAAGAAAATGATGAAGAAATCTATGCCTATTCCCTCAAGAGGTGAGTGGAATGGCCTATTGGAATGTTGCTATAATGATCCAAGGAGAAAAAAGGATTCTCAAGGGAGGTTTGAGTCATCATAACAATACTATGAAAATATCAAATTCTTAGTGCACCCATGGCCTCCACTTATAGCATGTCTTCAAGGCAATATTCAACTTGTTCTTAGTGTGAACAAGGGGCCCTTTAGGGCACCCTTTGGTCCTTGACCAGCCCCCCATTCGGATTCAACTTAGATCTGAGGGTAAAATCAAGTTGGGAGTTGGTCCATAAGTGGTTGAGGGGCCGACAAGAACCATAAATGTGTCATTCATAGGAGTGTGTGGATTTTCTCGTACACAGTCGCACATATGGAACATTGTGCACTCTACGGGCTTCTTTGGCCCACGCACTGTGTGCACACTTCCTTTAGTGAGTTAGCACATGTCAATTTTTGCCCAGTTGTATAGTTTTTTCCTCTTGGAAATTCATTTTGGAGTTGTAGGTGAACTAATAGTTGTTTGGCACTGCTATATTTCTATGACCATTTGCATGCAATGTTGCGAATTAAATTTCAGTGATAACAGACACCACTTGATGTGTGAGGTTAGGAGCATACGTATAGTTGAAATACATCAATGTTTCTTCTACTGAGAGTACCATTGTAATGAAGAGTGTTGATAAGAACTGCAAGAGCAATCTCGTCAAAGGGAGAGGGGAAACTATGCGACCCAAATCTGTCTCTAGGGAGAGAAAATAAAATCTGTATACAAACGAGGCAAGCATGCCCCATGCTCGTGTCATGTAACTCAAAAATGTAATACAGTAATTGAAGTTGTGTGCTGATGTAGATAACTGCAGCACCCTCCGGGGAGGTTTGATAATGACAGATGACAATTATGATGGTGAACATACTATGAAAAGAGGCAAGGACTCCTCTAAGAAGTGTCGATGACTCGTAGGAATTGATGGCCTAACAAATTGAGAGTTCTTTGGCTGGTATAAAAACAACTGCACTAGTCGCATAGTAAGACCCACCGTAATATGAGATTTTTCTGAATTCAAATGTTATGGGGGTCAACGGAATCAAAGAGCAATGATGGTTCTCTTTGTGTCATCCGAGACTCTGCTTTGTAAAGGTAATGAGAGTCAAGATATTTTCTCCCTTCTGGAAGTTGTGTTGATGTCAACAGAAAGGGAGACACGACTCCAAGAAGAAAAGGGATTCATGAAATCCGTGGAATTAAGATCAGGAACTGATAGGGAATATGGACGAATTCAAGAGGTGGTGAGACTCAATACTGCCCTTGGTTTGGGGTATGTTGAAAGGATGATTGGCAACAACTGTAAAATTACATTGAGTGTTAGGGGGATGACCATACATGGGGTTAAATTGTGCCAGAGGCGTGACAAAGTGGAAAAACTCATAGATTAGGGGTACATGGACTGTGGGATACTCGGGTTTATGAACGATGTCAGAATGAGTAAAGGATAGTGGATTCCCCAACCAAGGGTGACATGGGTTGCATTTCCAGAAAAAGAAGGTCGGCAAGGGTGATGACAAAAAGATAAGTAAATACAGAAAACAAAGGCTTTTTACAATTACCAAATAAATAAAGAATAATTTGGGATAAGTGTACAGATACAGAAACGGGTGCCCCAGTGCAAGGTGGCCTGGCTTGTGAGGGCGCAAGTTGCATGGAGAAATGGTCGAGGGTGGGGGCCCCATGGGTGGGTTTCTATATGAGGTAAATGAATGGAGGGAAATATGCAGATGGGAAAACTGAGTGTGAATGAAATGGAGGGTTAATGATACTGCGGAGGTGCAGTCAAAATAGAACCAAGATGAGATAACCTAGGAGTCCATTGGGAAAGCTAGCAAAATGATGAGAAGGAGTATGTGTCTTATTCTCGGAAATGCGTAAAAATATCGAGACTCCCATCCCTAGGCTATGAAAGCAACATGAGTGTCAAAGTACCAAGGGGAACTATGAATGGGACAACTCAGCTGGGGGACAGTGCTACCGGCTGAAAATACCAAAATGCAACAGAGGTGATAGTACTGCAGAGCCAGATGTAGGGACCCTAAAGGTGAATGTCGGAGGGTGTGATTGGACGATGCAATTGATATTTAGAGGGAATTATTACATTCCAGTGGAAAACATATACCTGAAGAGGTTGTGTTGGTTGTGATGACCAAGTACCTGCATACATTAAAACCGAATACCCGACGTGAACAATATCTGATGATAAATAACATATAACAATTATTTTATAATTTTGAACATGATCATGCATACCTGGACATGATGTGAGAAAAATTCTCCCCAGGGGCCAAGTACGGATAGGGTTGTTGAACCAGTCTATATGCCTTGACGGAATAAAATCCTTGGTTTTGATTGCGCATATGGAGGCTTGTCTAGGAAGGTCAAAGGATTTCTATGAGATAAAAAGTTCTATATGATGGAGCGCATTCCATGGGAAATTTGGTGTAGTGAGTTCTTCTAGGATATCTTCGTTGCAGTGAAAAATGAGAGAATACAAGGGATCCATGGAGGTGAAACGGGTGGATGTCACAGTGTGGTTGTCCTCAAGTGGTGAAGATGTAGAGGGGATATTGAAACCATGTTGAGATGACTCGCTTGACATAAACCAAATGTCCAGAACCTGTGGGGGGTAAACTGTGGTAGGGGGTAAGATTTCCTGTGGGAAATGAACCGAAGAATTGGGAGGATTTGGGGGAATATCTTCAGATAGTCTATTTATGAACCATGGAGAGGTGGGAAGTGACTCAAGTTCATGGGTGGTGATATTGATAGTATCTGGAGAAGGGATAAGGGGAGTAACTTGTATCACATGAGGTGAGGTGGTCGAATGATTTTGAATAAGGGTTAATTGACGATGTCGGTATTCAATAATAAAAGGACACTGGTATGTGAAATGAGAAAGTGAGTCACAAAGAGAGTAAGAGCATATCATCCATTAGGGGACTGAGGTAGAGACATAATAAATGTTGGTGACATGGGTACCCCAAAGTTTTGGTGGAGAGGGCTCTTGTTGGAAGGTTTGGAGTATTGTCGTTAGTGTCTGGAGAAACTGGTAGAGTTGGGAAATAATGAGTGTAGTGGCCATACTTTGAACAGATAGCGCAAGAGAATTTGGTTTGCAACCCTTTACTGCCTGTAGTGAGGGACGTTGTGGTAGTACTAGGTGTGCTTGGTGAAGTGGTGAGCGATGTGGTTGCTCGAGGGAGTTGGATCAGATTGTGTAATTGAGGAAGAGAAGGAAATCTATTAGTGGGGTGTCCCTCTCTTTCGCAGAGTGGGAAAGGAAGTTGAACTTGGGAAGGAATTGGAGCAGTGGGCTCTTTATTCTTCCATCTACCCCCATCCATAGCCGTGGTACTGGCAATTGGGGGTGAGGGTGGCGTGGCCAAAGTTAGTATTAGAATCTGCATCAAGATTCCCTCTGACTGAGGAGGGAGGGATGGTTAAGGAACCATCGCGAGAGGGTGTAGATATCATATAGGGATGGATATCACCATGTTGGGAAGGGTAAGCATCGTGGCTACCTGAAATGCTTGTACTCTCGGTGGGGGGTAGAAGAAGGGAATTTGAGTGATGGCTTGGGGGATTGTCTCCCAGACCGGGATTTTCCCCTGGGGGAGGGGGAAATCGGGGATAGGTGGTGTAGTAGAGCTCTCAGGTAATCCCTGAGGTAAACTCTCTTCAACTAGTGGGACATCGAGGTGGGGAGAGGCCTCAGTGGGAAGAATGGTGTCTTCGATGTTAGTTCCATTAGAATATATGACACACACTTGTGATGAAGGGTGTATGATAGGTGGTGATTTGTTGGCCCTTGGGTATAGATCGAGGAGGAAAAGCAAGGAAAAAGGAACAGAAAAGGTGAAACATGAACTGTGAGGAAGACAAGCTAACTAAGATTGGGTCGAAGTGACCAAAAGAACAGAAATGATGGAGTGAAGTGTGAGAAAGCAAGCCATTGGAACAGGATATCGAGGATGAAACATCAATAAGGAAGATGTATCATGGACAACTCAGCAAGTGGGAAAAGCCACCAAAGGATGCTTTGGACCACCACGCTGGAAAGAAGGAAAGACAGGTTGGCAAAGCCCTGAAAACACGGGTCAAGATTGACCTAGGGTTTTAGACACCTAGGGTTTTGGTATCTAGGGTTTTGACACCTATGTTTTGACCTAAGGTTGTCGATGAGATATTGTAATCTATAAATAAGAACCTAGAGGGGAGAAAGGGGTTCTTCATTCATTACTCATGAAGGGATTTTTTGTTGTTGTTATGGATAGAGAGAAAAGCATTGAGTGGTGAGAGAAGTATGTGTTGTAAGATCTTCATCTAGGTGTGAAGATAAACCCTGCAGCTGGGTGCACAAGGAGGGGAGAGAAATAGAGAGAAGAAGAAAGAGAGATCTACAAGCTAAGAGTGCAGATAGAACTATATCTTTTATATAATATCAAGAAACACAGTTCTGTGGACATAGCCCTAGGGAGAGGGTAAAACACGTATATATTGTTGTTCAGTTTGATTGATGTCATGTTATTTTACTTTCTGTTATTCTGTAGATGCATTATTGTGTTAGATTTGAGATATAACTGGGTGAAGAAGGTTAATGCTTGGTAAGAATAACTAGATTGTTGTGTGTTCTTCTTTTGGATCCACTTACATTTCCTCTGGTTGTAGACACATGTGTCTTGCAACCCCCTATTGCTACTTCGGGTGAGACTGCATCTACTTCGTAGGTGTTTCCGAAAGGGCCAATAGTTAGGGCTTGTTGGTGTGTTGTTAGTGCTGAACCCTAGGTCTGCCCTTGTGCCAACAAATGGTTCCATTGTCGGGACCGAGATCTTCTTGAGGGAATGTCAAGGTGGTTTTCGTCGAAGACAAATATTCATAAGTGGATAGAAGAACAAGAGAAGTACTTCACAAAATCCTAGAACAAGAACCCTAATCTTAGTACAGAGGATTGTTTGGGAAGGTATATCTTCACTCATGTCCACGAGATTTTCTTTGGAGGAATTCACAAGGAGCTATACGAGTGGTTAACTAGATTGGCAGATACCCAGTTTGAGATCAGATCTAGACCGCCTATGGTTTGGACATCGACACTAATTAAGAAGGTCAAGAGAGTGGATAACATCATGTCAAGAGTAGTAGATCACTAGTTTGATAGTACTATTGGAGGGCACATCACTAAGTTCACCATTGACAGAGTTGATTCATATAGCCAAGCAGAGAGATATTTCTTTAAGGGACCGAGAGGAAAATTTTTACACTTCTTAAAGTTGAAGATCAAGATTTTGTTGCATGAGAAGAACATCTTGAAAATATAGTAAGTGGTCTAATCAAAAAGCTAATGTTCAAGAATTCAAACAGCGACAACGACGCAGAGGTTGGTAATATGCGTAGTGGGAGAATCTTCGGAGAGGTCCCTTTGGTGAACTTGTTTGGACAGAGCTACGAACCACCATAGGACGAAGGGTTTTATAGAGGAGAAGAAGAAGAGTTATTGAATGATCTGAAATCGGACCCAGAAGCCTGACAAGGCTTGAAAAATGCTCAAAAATTAAAGTGCTCAGAATCTGACGAAACCAATGCCATTGCATCCGTCTCGTTTTCCTGATTCCAACGGTATATTTACTTTGTCAAACAGGCTTCGTATGTGAAAGTTATCGCGTTCTGATCGGAAGCCCAAACAGGTAAAAAGTCAAAGGTCAACTGGTCAAAAAGTCAACGCTGATGACATCAGCATGTTGACTGTGCAGGAGATGATGTGGCACTCTCTAGCTGATTGTGATTGGGCAGGTTCGCTGACAGGGCAGACATGTGGCAGGCAACTGGACTAGTCAATGGTTGACAAGTGGCATTAATCCGTCGAAAGGGGAGATGCCACGTGGCCCAATCATGGGCAGCCACGTGGCACCCAGTCATCAGTTGAAGTGGCATGTTTCAAAAAAAAATATGTTTTTGGGTCCATGGGTTTTGAACCCATGACCACCA